>JADRCO010000033.1:0-67595 GCA_021464525.1 Rhizophagus sp. LPA8_4_AMF | reverse complement strand
AAAAAAAAAAAAAAAAATTAAAAAAAAAAAAAAAAAAAAAAAAAAAAAAAAAAATATTAATATATAATTATATTATATACCATAATTTAAATAATTAAAAGTTTTAAACTTACTATTTCACCAGTTTGACCGCACCATTTTCCTATTGGAGTGAATTTTTCTTCATATTGAACATTTGTGATACTACGGTTATCTTCTAACATTTTTACACTTTTTTTTACATTTAATACAAAAATACTTTTCGATTCATGAAATTCTTTCACTGTAATTAAAATATGGCATAAAATTAATTTAAAAAAATTAAATTAAAAAATTTTTAAAGAAATTTATAATAAATAAACTTACATGCATCCATTAATTTTTTTGTAGCTTTTCCGCTATTTTTCAGCGAATTACCATAATTCATTACTTCAATATATCCACCAATTTTAGTAACTCGAGTAATTTCATTAAACATTTTTGTCAAATCCTTTAGAGTAAACGATAAAGATAAAAATCTTTTATATACGAAATCAAATGTGTTCGGAGGCCAAGGTAAACCCTCTAAAATATTATGTTGTAAAAATATTACATTTAAAGGGGTTTTTTCCGATGAAGGGTACATTCGAGAAATATCAATTCCGATAAAAGAAGATTGAGGATATTTTTGTGCCATATCAAGAACCCATGTTCCAGCACAGCAACCAATATCTAATACGCTTGCATTTCTTTCTGATAATTTTTCTGAAATAGGAGAGGAAAAATTTCCTTTCCAAACGTGACGCAATAAATAGTGTTGTAAATTTAATCTATTTGATTCTTCTGAATCATTTGGTACATAATAATTTACTGTGCTTTCTTCATTATGAAATCTACGTCCATTTATGTATCGAAACTTTTCCAAGAATGATAAATCATCATCTTGTTCATAACTATTTTTACGAGCCGGTGATGTAGACGGTGATGTTGACATTTTTGACTTTTCAAATTATAAAAAAAAAGAAAAAAGGAAAAGAAAATGATTAATGAATAAAATGAATAAAGAAGAATTTAACAAAGAAAAAAAAAAAAAAAAGATTTTGAGAAATAAAGAGTGTATATATATATATTTATATATATTACATAATTATGTCAATTGTTTATCACATGATTATTTTACTGAGTCTACTTATTTATTGTTTACAATTTTTTTTTTATCTTATTGGTTAAAATATGCATATTTTTTTTGTGTTTTCAAAAATTTAAAGCAGTTTGACTTGATGCCTTTTTTAATCGTCATGCATACATAATAAATAGTTCATCTCCGCAGTTATTAATTACAAGTGAGAACCTATAGTTCTTTTTCTTCTTTTCTTTCTTTAATATCTTCTCGTGTTGTTTGTTGTAATAATAGAATAAAGAACGTTTATTAAAAAAAAAAAAAAAATTCTTAAATTTACGCCTATCATTGTTGATAAATAATAAAATTTAATTTGTTCTTTGAATTTTCGTGTCCAAGTTGATTTGCCATTATACCATATTCGATATAAAGTCGCAAATTAATAAGAAAATTATTTACTCACCCTTGCATGTTGGCTAATTTAATTAAATACTATGGAACATTTCTATACATACGTCAAAAAATTCGGAAGAATATTGCAAATATTTTCGGTCTTTTTTACTTTTTTGATTACATACAATAAGTATATCGATCGATCGAAAAGTTTTCAACATTTTATATAATAATCATAAAATAATAAGTATACTTCGCATATACTTCCATATACTTTAAAAAAATTGATCCAATCCCATATTTCCCTAAATAAACTAATTTGCGAGTTAATACGATATACACTGTGTATATAATTCGGGGAAAATTCCGAATTTCTTTTTAACTAAATATATAAATGCGTTAAATACCCTTGATACATGTATACAATATAATTAATAACAATGTGTTATTTGAATGTTTAATTTAACTTAAACAGGGATTTTATATAACTTTTGTAATAGATAATGCAATAAAAAGTTTTCCTTGTATCAGGTGTTAAACTGACGAATGATCGGCTGGCAATTTTATATGATATTATATTAACATGTATAACACAAAGTTTCATTCATTAAAGCAAAAAAAAAAAAATAATAAATAATTTTCTATTGGCTACAAAAATTATAAACAAACTGAACCTGCATTTGACTTCTATTTCTCTCTTTTTTTTAGTACAACCTTTTTCATTCGCCAACTGAAAAATTTGATGTCATTATTGTATGCAATGTAGAATTTGTGATGTGATCCAATTAAATTATAAATTGAAAGAAGCAACTTTCTCGCAAAGAATTAACCGTTATTTTATTTTTTCTTATAAACATCATATATAATCAAACCCATAGTATATAAAATTTGTAATCTTCATAATCTTATCCCTGAATCTTAATTACCTTTTGTGCGACACCATTTGGAAACATTTGATTCAACCTTTTATATCGATTGAAACACAAAACAAAAAAAGATGTTAAAGTTACATAAAATGTCCTTATCATAACTTTAATACCTAAAATCTAAACCTAAAGTTAACTTCTAAATATGTTAATTGCGATTGAACTTTTAGACAAATTGGCTAAGCCACAATTATTAAGGTTTCAAAGATATTATAGAGTCACATGCCAGGGGGTATACTTAGGGGGCGAATAATCATTTATCTGAAACATGTGCAGTGTGAAAAAAATTTTAATTTTATAACTTAATTCCATGAGAAGAACAGCCAATAATAATATCAACTAGATGTACAGTATATCGTAAAGCGTATAAAGTACCTGGGTAGTATACTAGTATTATAAACAATATAACTATATATATACTAATAATATTATATATACATATCTCTCTCTGCTAGAATATATATGGAATTGTCTGACTCTAATTCTCTTAAAGTTTAATATCCAAATTTTATAGTTTGGTTCAGCTGAATTCTGTATTACCCCTAATAATCTTATTGGTATAATCTTAAAAAATCATGATTTACTGTATATCTTATTACCATTGTACTGAATGATTTTCTTTAAAAGTTAGAATTTTTTGCTGTTGATCAAACAGAAAGCATGGAGATCAAGTTTACTTTAATAATTCTACATAATGAAAATTTTTATTATAGCTCAAAAGATTAATTGGCTTGAAGAGGTATTCAATATTATTGGATCACTATTGGATGTGGACTTTTTACCACATTCAATCCAAATGACCAATAATAAAAAACCTTTCGATTTTGAATCACGTGATCACTTAAATATTGTCGATTTCGATTTATTTTCGCTATTTCATCTTTTGAGACTGTTGACAATGTGTTTGAAATTTTTACAATTTTTTTTTCCCAACTTTTCTTTATCAATTTCTCTGCCTTCAAACTTACTAATAATCTTTTTCATTGTTATGAAATTATTCAGGGAAAGTTAATCTTTTTTTTTTAATAAAAACGTCAAAAAGTTTTCTTCAATAGTACATGTATCTCTTCATTTTAATTTTTTTTTTTTTTTTGACTTTAAATATTTATATAAAAGTTTCTTCAAAAAAGAAACACTTTTTTACAGAATCATACAAATGTTAATGATAAAAAAAAAAGAAATTATTATAAAAAAAAATGTAACTTTTTTGCAATTATTTTTCTTATAAAATGCTTTTAAGCGAAAAAATAAATCAGGTTGTCCGGTAAAAACAAGGATCATTCTACGACAGCCAGGACAGCCTACCCGGTTACCCCCTGAGGCCAGCAGCCCAGACATTTTGCAACAAGGTCAAGGTCTGAACAAATCCTGCGGATAGTAGTAGAATCCTCGTACAACCCATGCAAGCCGATAAATCGGGCTTGTGATACACTTGTCCGTTTATAAAGGGGTTTCGATGATTTTTTTTAATTTCGTTCGAACGTATAATTTTTTTTCATTCATAAAAAAATCAAGTTATTAAACATGGTATTTATTCTTAGAATTTCGTTAAAAATGCTTTTGTTTAAGAAAATTTTAAAATAATACCTGTTTGATTTATTAAGCCTCCAAAAAAATCAACAACGAAAGATCGAAAGTTTGAAAAAGCAGATTGGAAAGAAGGTTTTAAGAAAAAGCAAGTTGGAGTAGCTGATATGACTATGTTGAGTAAAGTTAATAATGATGCTATTAACGAAAATTTAAAGAAAAGGTTTGAAAATGCTGAAATATATGTATGTAATTAAATCAAAACTCTGGAATCAATAATTTTTTTGTTGATTAAATTTTTAGAGTATATTTCGGATTGGATAAATTTTTACTAACATTCATTGATTATAATAAATAGACATATATTGGTCATGTACTGATCAGTGTAAATCCATTCAAAGATTTGGGTATATATACAGATGAGATCTTGCATAGTTATACTGGTAAAAATAGATTGGAGGTATGAAGTTGATTTTTTTTTTGTTTGATCTTAACCTGAGAAAGAATTTATTCACTGAAAAGTTTTTTTTTAAAAAATATTTAGATGCCTCCTCATGTTTATGCTGTTGCCGAGTCATCATATTATCATATGAATAGTTACAAAGAAAATCAATGTATCATCATTAGGTATTTTGTGCTAATAATGTAAAAAGATGATGATTTAGATATTATTTATTATATTAATAATTTATTATAAATTTTAGTGGTGAATCTGGTGCTGGGAAAACTGGTTAGTATTTATAAAAATTTTAAAAGTTGAAAATGATAATGAATTTATTATTTATTATTATTATTATTATTATTATTATTATTATTTTAAAAAAAACTCAGAGGCTGCTAAGAGGGTAATTTATTTAAATCGAGTGATAATTGTTATCATACAAATATTTAAGTAATCTAATATTTAAAACAAAAAAATAATAATTTTTTTACAGATCATGCAATATATTGCAACAGTTAGTGGTGGTGCGAGCTCTTCAATTAAGGAAATTAAAGATATGGTTTTAGCTACGAATCCTCTATTGGAAAGTTTTGGTTGTGCTAAAACACTTAGAAATAATAATTCAAGTCGTCATGTAAGTTATTAATTACCTATTCAATTTAGAAATTATTACATTTTGAATAATTGAATTTGGTTTAAAATTTTCAGGGAAAATATTTAGAAATTCAATTTAATGCTAACGGAGAGCCTGTTGGTGCTATTATTACTAATTATTTATTAGAGAAGGTGAAGGCACACTTTTTTTTTGATCTCATTTTTCGACCAAAAATATATTTAGGAGTAATTCAGATTTTTTAAAGGAATTATTATCATTTCTTTATTTAAATAGGGACGCGTTGTTGGACAAATTGAGAATGAACGTAATTTCCATATATTTTATCAATTCACTAAAGCCGCTTCTTCTGAATATCAAGGTACGTCATTTTCCAGATATATTGATCTCCCTTAAAAAAAAAAATTCTAACAAAAATATTTCTTTATAGAACAATTTGGTATTCAAGGACCTGAAAGTTATTTATATACTAGTAAAAGTGATTGTTTAGATGTTGATGGTATTGATGATGTAGAAGATTTTGAAGAGACTTTGGTAATAATTTACATCTCTTTTATTATTACAAACCATATTATATACTCAATGATGTTTCTTATGTTTAAAATTATAGAAAGCGATGGGGGTTATTGGTCTTCAAAAACATGAGCAAGATGATATTTTTAGAATGTTGGCAATAATATTATGGTTGGGAAACGTAATATTCGACGAGGGAGATGATGGAAATTCTGTTATCAATGATGAAAATGGTAATATAGGCAATCTTGAGACAATGTTTGTCGAATATGAATTAATTTATTTATATTATATATATAGTTACAAATTACATTGCTCATATAATGGATGTAGATCCAGCAGCATTAAACAAGGTATTTTTTTATGTTATAATTCTGTGAAAAAAAAAAAAAATTTAACATTAATATAATAGGCTTTAACAAGTCGTACAATTGAAACAACACGTGGAGGGCGTCGTGGTTCTGTATATGACGTTCCTCTCAATCCCATTCAGGTATCATTATATATATATATTTTTTTCTTTTGATTTTTTCGGGTTTACGTATTAAAAATTCTTTTATAATGTGATATAGGCATCAGCCGTGAGAGATGCATTGGCCAAAGCGATATATAATAATCTATTTGAATGGATAGTAGAACGTATAAATAAAGCATTACGTTCACGATCACAATCATCCTATGTAATTGGAGTGTTGGATATTTATGGATTTGAAATTTTTGATGAGAACTCATTTGAACAATTATGTATAAATTACGTTAATGAAAAATTGCAACAAATATTCATTGAATTAACGTTAAAAGCTGAACAAGAAGAATATGTTAATGAAAAAATTAAATGGACACCAATAGATTTTTTTAATAATAAAGTAGTATGCGATTTAATAGAAGAGAAACGTCCTCCAGGTTTATTTGCTGCCATGAATGATGCTTGTGCTACTGCTCATGCTGACCCTGAAGCCGCTGATAATAGTTTTGTTCAACGATTAGGATTTTTAAGTTCAAACCCTCATTTTGAGAGTAGAGGTAGTAAATTTTTAGTTAAACATTATGCCGGTGATGTCTTATATTCTATACCTGGTATGACTGATAAGAATAAAGATCAGTTGGTAAAGGATTTATTAGAGTTAGTTGCTTCAAGTGAGAATAAATTTTTGTGTACATTATTTCCTAATCGCGTGGATAAAGATTCTAAAAAGAGACCTCCTACTGCAAGTGATAAAATTAAGGTACGTGAGTGATCCAAGGAGTGATTCGAAAGGGAAGAGGAGGATTTGAATTTTTTTTTTTAAAAAAAAAATAACCTTTTTTTTATTTAGTTATCAGCAAATGAATTGGTGAAAAAATTAATGCAATCTCAGCCTTCTTATATACGTACCATAAAACCAAATCAAAACAAGAGTCCTTCAGAATATGAATCAAAAATGGTTTTACATCAAATTAAATATCTTGGATTAAATGAAAATATTAGAGTACGTAGGGCTGGTTTCGCTTATAGACAAACATTTGAAAAATTCATAGAAAGGTAATAAATATATTCTGAAAGAAAGGGTAGAAAATAAATTATTTTATTAATATTGTATTTAAAATAATTTATGATTATTGTAGATTTTATTTGTTATCGAATAAAACTTCTTATGCTGGAGAATATATTTGGAAAGGTGATCAGAAATCTGGTACACAAACCATTTTAAAAGACTGCGGTATTCCTACTGAGGAATGGCAAATGGGTGTTACAAAAGCATTTATTAGACATCCTGAAACGGTAAACATAAATCTTTTTTTAATAGCATTTCTTCCTTTATACTAAATTCTTCTTTTAACACCCATTAAGATTTGGGCACTTGAACATTTACGTGATAGATATTGGCATAATATGGCAATGAGAATCCAGCGAGCGTATAGAAATTATGTGAGATACAAGAATGAGTGCGCTAGGCGTATACAAAGATGTTGGAATAAGAACAAAGATCAAATAATTTATGTACAATTAAGAGATTATGGACATCAAATACTGGAACAACGTAAAGAAAGAAGAAGAATGAGTTTATTGAGTATGAGAAAATTTATGGGAGATTATTTATATGTTAATGACGAAAGTGGTGAAGAACTAAGAAGGGTTTGCAATCTTGGAAGTGAGTAAATTCAAAAAGGAAAAAAATGAGAAAGGAATATTTATTACTTTAGGAGAAATATATTAAATTTATTTCTTTTTTTTTTTATTATTAGCTAATGAACACGTAACATTTAGTAGCAAGATTCAATTGCTTGTTGGCCGTCTTGGAAGATCAAGTAAACCGAGTCCTAGATATTTGATTTTGGTAATAAAATTTTTTCTCTTTTATTTACTTTAACTGAATTTATTTTAACTTGAAATTAATGGTTTTTTTTTTGTAGACTGATAAAGCAATATACATTATTATATCGACAATTGAAAAGAAACTTTTAACAATGAATGTTGAAAGAAATATTCCATTAATCTCAATTACTGGAGTCAGCTTGTCAAATTTAAGAGATGATTGGGTAGTACTTCACGTTAATAATCCGACTAAAGAATTGGGAGATCCAATATTTTCATGTCTTTTCAAAACAGAATTACTTGTTCATCTATTACAAAGAACAGGATCAAGAGTACAAGTTAAAATTGCATCACAAATAGAATATTGTAAAAAATTGAATAAAACTGCCACGCTCAAATTTGTTAAAGATGAAAGTATTAAAAAGAATGATGTATATAAAAGTCATACAATTAGTGTGTCTAGTGGTGAACCTGCAGATAGTTTATCGGATCCTCCTTGTCCAAAAAAAGAACCCCCTCCGAGACCTATCACTTCTGGAAAATTATTAAAAGCAGGTGGTCCTAAAAAAAAGGTAATAAAACCTATAAAGAAGTCTTCAACAGCTAATACTCCAGATACAAAAGATACAACTATTTCTAGAAGAATATCTACTGGTGGTAGAGGAGTTCCACCACCACCACCGCCTCCTGCACCACAAAAACCACCTTCACCTCCACCTCCACCTACAAATCCAACTTTTAAGGCCATTTATGATTTTGTAACGGAAGATACAGGAGAATTACCATTTAAATCCGGGGATACAGTAGAAATTCTTCAAAAAGATGATAATGGTTGGTGGTTAGCTAAAAAAGATGGTAAACAAGGATGGGTACCAAGTAACTACTTGGAAGAGATTAAAGTAGCACCAAAAACAAATCCTGCATTACCAGCTAGACGTAAGCCTCCACCTGCTGCTCCCCAAGAAAAGAAAAAGGAACCTCCGCAAGAATTTGCTGCTGAAGAAGAAGCAGAAGAAAAGGAGCCTGCAAGAAAATCTCGTTTTAGTACTTCTATCGCAAATCCAACAAATAAATATTATAACGATTCCTCAAATTCTTCAGCTCCTGTACCTGTATTCCCAGGTATGGCACCTGTTAATAGTGCAAGTGGTGTACCTCCATGGAAGGCTGCTCTTGAGGCTAAAAAAGCTGCTGCTAGGGTAAGTTATTTTTTATTTAATACTACCTGCAACATGAATTAAAAATCTCATTTTTTCAAAAAAATTTAGGCTTCTGAAACTGTAAATTCAACTGAAGATACTGAAAATGAACGTCCAGTCGCTCCTTCGAGAAAAACAGTGGGATCTGGTATATAAATATTTGTTTCGCAAATCAACCTTTACTATTTATAAGCTTAGTAAGATTAATAATTATATATAACAGCAAAGAAAGCTCCACCACCGGTAGTTTCTAAACCGATAATTCCACCTAGACCTTCGACCGGAGACAAGCCTCCTGCTCCTCCAAGACCAGGGACTTCAGGATCAAAGGTATGTTTGTTAAACTTCTAAAGACATTCATTATCTTATCAGTTGGATATCATATTTAATATTTTATACTAATTATTTAGCCACCAGCACCACCGCGACCAAGTGGACAGATGAGCCTTGCTGATGCAGTAAGTTTGAAAGTTTGATTTAATATTTTTTTTTCAAATATTGTAAACATATTTATTATAATTATTATTGATATATTATATATCTTGTATTTAGCTTAAACAAAGAAATAAAAGTTTAAATAACAATGATGATGATGATGATGATGACGACGAATGGAATTAATTAGATAATTAAAATATAATCTAGTCATAAAGAAAAAATTATAACCTAAAATTAAATTAGAAAATTTTTTATTTTTGTTAAGGTTTAATTATTTTTTATCTTTTTTTTTTTTAAAAAAAAAAAAAAATTATTTTTCATCTTGTTTTAATTGTTGTTTATCAAAATTTATATGATTATTATATTAATATCTCCTAAATAAATAAATTAATATTTAAAAATGATTGATCTAAAATAAATAAACATAATAACCGATCACCTTTTCAAAAAAAAAAAAAAAATTTCTTTTCACTTATTCTATTTTTAAATGTGAATTAATATAAAATGATATGAAAGCATACTATAGACTTTTTATTATAGCATATATTTTTTTTATTTTATATGATTGGTATATATACAGTAAAAAATTTTTAGATATGATAAATATTATGTACCAGTTATTATACATTTATTATAATAAATCAATATATTTCCATTAAATTACATAATTACGAGAAAAGAAGAGAAAAAAATGCAATAATAATAAATAATTATAATTTTAAAAAATATAACTATCATAATTAGAAGGAGCATAGAAAAACCCAGCCATTAATACCGCATAAGATAAAATTAATATAGATCCTTTAAAATAATTCGATTTTCCTTCTATGTAGGTATAAGTTAATAAAAATACTGAAAATATTACAGCAAATACATCCCATTTAGGGAATACCAACCTATAATAAAAAATTTTGTTTAAAAAAAATTTTGTTTTATTTTAAAAAAAAAGAAAGAATAAAAGAAAAATAGAAGGGTTAATGACTTACGTGAATGTGCGATCTTTCTGTTGATCATCTGTTTTGCCTCTATTAACCCAACCTGAATATGCTACCATAGCTGGGATTTGTAAAAGGCATACTTGTAATGCATAAGCTGAACCAATTTCCATACTATAATTAATTAAATGAAATAAAAACATTAATCAACATTAAAATAAGTTCTTTTTTTTTTTTAAAAAAAAAAAAGAAAAAGTTACCTAAGAGCAATATTTCCATATAAAGAAAATAACATTGCATTAAGAAATTCTGTTACGTTTGGTACTAAAGCAAACAGAGTTAATCCTAATATTTTTTCCGTCGTATTAACATGTTTTAAAACAAATGTAACATTCTCAACCAAAATTTCTAAAAAAAGAAAAAAAATTCATATTAATATTTAAAAATCATAGAAGACTTTTTAAACTAAAAAATTCTCTTACCTGCAATGAAAGAATATAAAGCAGTACAAGATAATAATACGAATCCACTTTTAAATTTACCCCAATTAGGAGAATCATGACCATGAACTTCTTCTTCTTCTTCTTCTTCAGGTTCATTAGCATGTCTTAAATTAATTGATTGTTGATTATGAAGATTATTTGGTACACTAGTTAAATTAATTGCATTATCATCATTGTGAACAAGTATACTCTGTATACTCTGAACTGGAATTGCTGAACTAGGTGCTGACATTGTTCTTGGTAATGGTGGTGGTGCTAAATGTTCATTCTGTGGATTAACATGATGCTGTTGTTGATTTAGGAAATTTTGTGAGTGTGGAAGTAGTTGTTGAATAATATTTACGGGAACCCAACGTTGATATATGGATTGTGGTCGTTCTGGTCGTTCTTGTGGTGTTTGATAAACTAATGCTGCGTGCGTGCGTAATGAAAACCATAATCCAATTAAATATGACTACAAAACATGACATCATTCTGTTAGTAAATAGTGAATAAACTTTCGATGAAAAAAAAAAAAGGTTTAAAGAGATGTTTACCAATAAAAGAATTATTGCGCAGAAATACATCAATGGTTTGACGTGTTCTTTGTATAATGGAGTTTCGATCGGTTCAACTACTGAGTGCGAACATATCTGACAAGATTCTGAAAATAATGCTTCATCACACGGTTTACAAGACATTTTATACTAATAAAAAACAATAAAAATAATTAACTTTTTTTAAAAGAAAATAAATAAAATCATTAAAATTACTTAAAATAAAAACAAACTTACAGGAGCATATGTTTGAAAGAACAAAGTTGGAGTAAATACACCAATAATAGCCATAATAAGCATGGTTGATGTCACTCCTATAAAATCCAATAAACAAATTCAGTACATACACATATATTTATAATTAAAAAAAGGAAACTTTTACATAAAATTACCTGCACTTTTAGAATTAAAATTTTGTTCTTTTCTTTTTAGACCACCACTTACCATACTAACACCAGGCATTAACAGGACACCAGCCATAATACTTCCAATAATACTACCCTCCGTTAATTTACCTTTGCCTCTATTTAAAGCAATAGCATATAAAATAATTTCAATAATACTACCAAAAGTAGCATTAATAACAGCTCCCAAACCAATAGATGATTGAGCTGAAATAGAAGCTACTGCTGTACCAATAAAATAACTTAAGGGTATAACTGATGCTAATGATAATGCAAATATAAATTCTTCTGTTGAAAAAAAATAATCTTTAAATTTATGTTTAAGAAACCGATCATCTATAATAACAAAGAATACTATCGGCAATAAATTTATAAACATTATGTTAATCCCTTCATATGTATACTTGTAATATTGCAGTCCAAAAGCTCTATATGTACATAATAATACTGCTGATCTTGATGTTGTTCGAGATGATCCTGATTTAAAATGTAATGATAACGGTTTTCTATTTAAATGTTTAAGTAATTCAAATATTAATTTTGCCATTGGTATTGGAAATACCGATAACCAACATAAGACTGAAACGAGAAAAAATGCTGGGGCTAAAATATTTAGAAATAACTTGTTAAATTACACATATTATATAATAAATGTCCAATTTCTTGTTACTCACCTAGGACTGTGTAGAACCAGAAATAAAAGAAAACGCCTGATGGACCAATTTCATCCAACTTTTCAAATAAATTAAATTTTTCTGAACGACTATTTCTTCTCGAATTAATATAAAGACTTCTTCCCAATAAAGGTCTAGTCTCACTTTCCTCGATATCCACATCATGATGACTAAAATAGTCAGTTGGTTGTTCATGACTTGATGTATCATCATGCCAATCATCATCTTTTTCGACAAATTTACCGAATGGCCAAAATATATAAAAACTTAATTCTCGTAATACTTTTGCGTACATCCATCCTCCAAATGGCATCAAAAATAACATAATTGATACAACATATGATATTATTGCTAACCACCATCCAAAACATATTGCCCAAACAATGTTACCAGGACTAATATATAAATCTGGAGATGGTATTGAATGAAGCGCTGAATTCGCATTACGCGTCACAGAACGTGATTTTTTATATAACGCCGGTTTCCATATTGGTAAACCAAATGGATGAGTAGTGTTGAGAGCCTAATCGTAAATATGAATTAAAAGGTCTAATCCGTACTATAAATCAGTAAAAATAACTAGCATGCATTCAACTTACTTCTTGTCTATCTTTAAGAGTGACAGGTTCATGATCAGATTCATTCTCGTCAATTTCATCTTCATTTTGATTTTCATCAATTGCGTCATCTTCCGCACGAGATGATATACTAGATTTTCTATGTCTATATGAACGCCGTTTTCTTAAACTTTTTCTTTTATGTCTTTTAGAATCGCCAGAATCATAATCGTAATCGTCTTCATCGTCTCCATCGTTATCATGAGATTTAAGCCGACGTAATTTAGGCGTAGTCAATGTTGGTGACGCGGGATTTGATCTTGGATCATTGATTGATATTCTGTGTGGTCCTTCGGAAGGTTCAACACTACTATTAACACTACTGCCCGCAATCGTTGTAATTTGAATAGGGGGTACACCCTGATTATCTTCGTTTGACATTTTCTATCAAATCGAGTTATTTACTACTATTTAAGTTAAAAACTAATATTACAAATTTTATTATCATTAAATTTTTATTATTAATTCTCTACTTTCTTTTTCATAAACAAAAACAAAAAAAAAAGGGAGAAAAAGATTATTGAAAATATCTAATTAGGATTTAAATTTATAAGTTCAAAGTGTACAACAAAGGATTACCATAAATGTGGTCCCAATAAACTGTCATTGATTATAAACTTTTTTGCGATGCAATGGATGCAATGCTAACTAAATATTTATATCACGTTTTGTTTGTTTACTTGATTTTTACTCTTTTTATACTAAAGATTACTTCATACATAATAAAATATTAAATTGATTACTAATTTTGTAATGCTAATCGGGAGTAACTTTTTAAGATTTCTCCCAAATTAATAATTCATTAATAATTATAGATCCCTTGGCGCTCTGGTTCCGATATTTTTCGACTCCTTTCTCCTCTTTCTCCTGATATCGCTGCACTTACACGTGACTCACGTACGTAACGAAACACTAACGAAACGAGAAAATATTTTATTATTTCATCAATAGATCTAGTAGATCTAAAATTTGCAGTTGGGCAATGGCACTTGAACAATATCAAAAAGAATTTATAGAGTTCTTAATTTCACAAAATATTTTAAGTTTCGGTTCGTTTACATTAAAATCTGGTCGTATAAGTCCATATTTTTTGAATACTGGAAAATTCAATTCAGGAGAATCATTATCAAAAATTGGTAAATTTTATGCAAAAACTATAGAATCATTTTCACATGAACTAGTTTATGATGGAATATTTGGACCGGCATATAAAGCAATACCATTAATATCTTCAACAGTTATTGCATTATCAGATATATTCAAAAAAAATATACCATATTCATTTAATAGAAAGGAAATAAAAGATCATGGAGAAGGCGGCAATATCATTGGAGCATCACTTAGTGGAAATATATTAATTATTGATGATGTTATTACAGCTGGTACTTCTATTAGAGAAAGTTTTGAAATCATTTCAAAGAATGGAGCGAAGGTCTCTGGTGTTCTTATCGCTGTCGATAGACAAGAAAAAGGAACTGGACATAAATCTGCTGTACAACAAATTGAAGATGATTTTGGTGTTCCTGTTAAAGCTATTGTTAATTTAGATCAAATTATTGAATATATTAAAGAGAAAGGTGGTTATGATGAACAATTATTAAAGATGAAAGAATATAAAGCTTTATATGGGGTATAAAGTATAATTACTGATAGAGTACTTTTTTTTAATAAAATTACAAAGTTCTTCTATTCTGCAAGATAAATTCCTAACTCTTTTCTCATTTCTTCAATATTTTTATCCCAACACTCTTCGTAATAAACATTCAATAAAAATTTACATTGAGATCCACATTGTAAAGCCCAAGGGACATATTTCTTAAATAATCTTTCTTTTTCCTTAAAAGAAAGTCTTATAGGCCCAAAAATAGAACTCAATAAAGTCATAGGCAATCCAGTTTGAGCTAACTCAAACCATTTTAATGCCAATTCACCTTCAACATTTGTAGGTAGATTAGTTAAAGCATGAAAAAAATCATGACATTCCCTATATCTTTGCATGACATAAGCTAATTCATCATCATAAATATATTGTACTTTGACTCTCGTATCTGGTGTTACTTTTTGTTCATCCAAAAAATTTGTATATTCTTTACCAAATGTTCCTAATGGTAATGAACGTAAATATGGAATATCTATTGTACTTGAATGAATTCGTGGACGTTCTCGAAGAATTCTCCGCCCTGTTTTGTCTCGTAACATGTTATCTCTCATTTCATTGACAAATATTGATCCCGTTGTCTCTCCTAATGTCGCTATCATATCTATTAAGGAAAAAATGTAAATAAGTTGAGTTACCCGAAGTCCATTTCGTGGTTTCGTCCTTTATAACAATGGATGAAAATAAAAAAGAAGCTTACCTCCTCTTTTTGGATCAATGAATGCTATAAATGCTGATGATACTGCAAGTATACTTTTTTGAAGGTTTGATATTTGCGCATTTGTACTTGATGCATAGTGCGCTCGTAATTCTAAATTTTTTTTATCTAAGCATTATATTCATTATATTCATTTAGAATTATATTTCATATTTTAATATCATACAAATACCTCTATGTAAATTAATAGATGATTTATTTCGAGTTAGTAAAATTTTTCTTGTTAAAACTTGCGATGATACCGGTAATGATAATGTTGAACGCAACATTTCTTTATTGAATTTAATTTAAAATGAAAAAAATGAGTAAATATTAAGGTTTATAATAATTTATAAATTTAGAATTCAATAATTTAAGGTAAATTAATATCGATTAGTATCGTGAACAGTTTATATGTATAATTTGATGATAAACTTGATAAACTTGTGAAACGATATTATGAAATTTTTTAGAAATTGATCTCGTGAGTTTTCAACAAATGGCTTTTTTATAAATCATACGTGTAATTATAATTGAAAATTTCACTTACACGTGACAATAAAATATAACTCTTCGCTTCGCTTATGCCCAAAAAATTCTTAGTTGCGCTTTGCACATACAAAAATTTTGATAAAATAGTGTTTTTAAATAAATCTTTGAATCATCCCTTGGGCGGAACTGCCAGCATATAGAATTCTTCAGAATCTAAACCTCTTCCAGCGCATAAAACTCTTCTATCATTAAAAATATTACGACTTATCCACCATTATAAAGTAACCACATTCTACACAATAGATATTGCGCACGTAATTTTAAATCATACATATGAAGAATATTCTCCAAGTTCCAAAAAATAATCTGCTGTTAATTTCATTCTTACACGTATTGTATATTTTATAATATAAATGCAGTTTATTTTATTTATTCGGTTATTTTTTCTATTTCCAAGAGGTTCACTAAGGATTTAAAAGCCAAACAGGATGCAACAACATTAAATATTAAAACACATAATATCCACTACACACTCAGTCAATTCAGAATTTTTACACCTGAAAAGGGCCATAATCAAAGAACTGCAAAGAACCATAATGCAGCAGTTGGAGAACAATTATTTTATTACATTCGTTGGGTTATAGGCGCGCTACTCCTAGAGAAAAAATTGGCTGTCACGTGTCGATCTGAGGTTCGACCTCTGACCATGCTTATTATATGCTAGATTAGAGGTTAGTATAGAGACAATAGCTGTTCAGACGAAAAAAAAATAATTAATTATGATCGGATTGATTGCGATGAACAGGGCTAACGTTTCTATAGTGTTTCTTAGCCGTGTTCGTTTTCCTTTCTTGAGGTGCCAGATGGTGCCAATCCTAAGATCCTTTCATATCCTTGTTGATAAATGGAGGTCCACTAAAGTAAAAATAAAATAAAAATAAACAAAATAAAATAAAATAAATAATATACTAGATTAAAGTACAATAATTTTTCATTAATAAAACAAAAATTTTGAACTAAATGTATAATACTAAAGAACATGTTTATATTGATAACAAAAAAGACAATTTATAAAAAGTGGCAAGATTAAGTTCGTCGATTTCTTGAATTAAGATAATGACTTAGAATTTCAGCTAAAATCGCACTCACTAAAGTAAAAACCCCAGAAACAAAAGTAAGGAGTATGGCATTATCTCCATTTTCACCGCATTCTTTAACAAAAACTAGTCAAAAACATGAATAATTATAATTAAGATTTAGATCCCTATATATTTTAAGTAATAAAATACTAACTTTGACATTCTTTTCTACAATCGCCCACTTTAGATGCCTTAGTGAAAGTCATAAACACAATGAAAAGCAGCAATGTCTTGTTGAACATCGTGTAAAATAAGATTTATGATTTTCGCAAGAATTTAATTGGTTGATCAAAATATTTATTTATCGGGACTGTCAATTATGTGAAGAGCTAAGGTATTTATTACAAAAAAGTGTTATACTTTTGGGTTTATACATTAACGAACTCATCTTCTTTACTTTGTTACTAGGTATAAAACTAGGTATATTGAAGTAACTTTTTGGATTTGTAGTACAATACTTGTTTCGGAATTATTTTTTTTAATATACTGTATATAGAAAAATATTTGTTTATAATACTATAATAATAAAACTCATATTTGGATTTATTGCGCTTTTAAGAAGTCAAATTTGACGCACGCCAATTTTTTTTTTCTGTGGAAAATATCCTTTCGTTCAAACAAAGGAAAATATTGATATCATACTATTTTATCATAAAATTTTTTGAGTCTTCCGATGACTCACGCATAAATGTGTGAAAATAAACCTGTAAAAAAAAAAAAAATTTTTTTTTCGAATAAGAATGTGCTTATTTTTCTATAAGCCTATATCTGGCAAATACAAAAGATGTCTAGATATTCTAACCGAACTTGGATTTTTTTCAAAGAATAATCTGTAAAAAATTTTTTTTTGTTTCTATTTGCATTTCAATGTCTTGCATAATACTTTTACGCTGCAATTTTTGAAACTTGACCATGAAACCTGACCAATCAAAATATGCTACACAGGCGATCGGATTGAGAAAATATCCGGTATACCAAGACATCCGATATATCAAAAAAACTTCTTATACAGGAATTATTTAGGATCCGGTGTATCAAGGTATGCAGAAAATTAAAGCTATTTTTAAACTTTGATTGAAAGATTAAAATAAAAAAAAGAATGGTAAAATTGTATGTGATATTTGTAAAGAATTTCGGTATGAAATGATTAATTTTAATTCTTCGAAATTAATCATTAAGCTGGCAATAATATACATTAATGCCAAATTTGAAAAATCCGATATCTATTAAACTGATATGGAATCAAATCGACTTATAAAATATCGCGACCTCATTAATAAAATCCGGTATATCGCGATTGTTTTAATATACCAGATTTGGTTTCCGGGAGAAAAATCCGAAATAACACCAAATCCGGTTTATCGAAGATCCGATTGCCTTTTTTTGTATCACTCAGACATTATATTTGAGACTTTTGTGTTCGCGTTTTTTTGCACTATAATAAAAGTAACTTCAAATAATATGGAAATTTTAATTAAATACAATGATGATGATACCATTTGGACGCGTTGCTGAAATCACTCGCTATTAAAAAATATTAGAATAAAATGTCAAAGCAGAAAGAAAACTTCGAAACTAGTTAATGAAAATATTTTACTGTTAGTCATGTTGAAGGCGCAGTTGATTATGTTGAATAAAATACAAAAAAAAGGGAGTACGAAGTCAACAAATAAAATAGATGACATTATTAAATTAACGCATAAAGGTGTTAGGTAAATAGAAGATAGTTGTCAGCATGAATGTAAAGGGATCAGTAATGTAAAGAAAATTGTGCAAATTATTCACTACCAAATATATCATCTATGTAAAGTTCATGTAATTTCAGAATCAAAACTTTCCTGGCTAAAAAAAGAAAAGCCACTTTGTATTAAAATTATTGGATCTCATTTACTGGTAAATACTCTTCATCACATGCTCCTATTATCACCAGACTAATAATTCTATTCCATCAAACAAAAGACAATATTATTATTAGTCAAAGGGCTGATCATAAAACAGCAAAAGATATCAAAGCTAAATTATTAACTCCATATAATAATGCTAGTGAAGTTTTATAATACATGATGATAGAAAATTAAAAGAAAATGCAGATCTATAGACTATATTTCATTATATAGTTATTGAGTTATTAAAGCCAAAGGGATTTGTATATATTATATTATTAGCAACCAGATGAAAATAACTTTGAACATTATTATCAATTAACTCTCTTTCATAATAATTCTTAGTTAAATAACTTTGATTAAATTTGTAATGGAATTATAAAATTAATGGTAAACTGGTAAATATAACTTGAAATAAAGCAACTAAATTAACATTTATTATTAAAAATAATGCTGAAGTAGAAATATTTTAGCATTTAGTTTGTAATTAACTTATTAATTATTATAGAAAATTTTTAATATTTTAAAATCTTAGGTTTAAATAATAGAAAAAATTCAAGCTATAAAGAATAATTTCTTTGTAATAATAACTGTTTTTAAAATGGTTTTATGAAAATGAAAAAAGTTTTCAAAAAGTTTTTAAATGTAATAAAATTTACAAATATGGAAATCTTTTACAATAATCAATAAAGTTATTTAATAAAATCTTAAGTTTATGGTAAAAGATATATTATATAGGACTTTTATATTAGATTTAAAATTAAATAAAGAAAGTAAAAAATATAAAAAAAGAAAATATAATTAAAAAAAAGGGAAAAATTACGATTGAAAATAATAAAAAATAAAATAAAAATTATAGTAATTCCTTTTAATTAAGCTACTTCTTTTATATTAACTTGATTTTTTATATAATATAATAATTATTAGATAAAAATCTTAATCAACAAGTAATTTTATAGTAAATATAATTTAAATTCTTTTTTTTTCGCAGCACATGTTAAATTTTATTAGAGTTAATGTTTAAAATATATGTAGTTAAAGCTATCTAATATTAATAAATTCAACACCACCTGTCATTCTATTAAATCCCTTATGTGCACTGTCGGTAGAACTTGCTCCTATATAGGTAAAAGTATATCTATAACACCTCATCTTAGCAGACTACCCTATAGTTAAAGGAACTTGGTATCCAAGAACCTGTTATGATGCAATATTTTATAATCCTCTGCTGATCCTCCAAAAATAAAATGTATACCGCTAATTCACATAACTACCTTGTTACCTGCGCAAGACCTTCAAAGTAGGAATTCCCTTTGATATATTTACAGTTAACAAACCTAAGAGCAAGAAATCCTTCAACCAGTCAAGTGGTAAAGTAGTCAATTCTTTTACTGTTATATACGGTAAATCCATTATGGCTGTATGTATTGATTAAGTAGATTATTATAGATCAGACTCCAACCAAAAGAAAATATCAAAAGCTCTATACCAACGTAATCTAATAATGGAACATAAAGAATCTACCCAAGAAAATTCTATAATATAAATTTATAAAATAAAAACAAGGATAAAAAAAAAAAGAAAAATCTATATAAAATTTGGTAAAAACTAAAAAAAACTCGAAGTACACACATTCAGATAAAAGAGTTTATCCCTATCCCTAATTCCTTAAGCCGTATAAAAGAATTCAAAGATGAACCACCAAATCGAAATCCAATGTTGCATATTAAAGGTATCCAATAAGATATTTCCTATGCTTATTAAAAGATTCTGCAGATGAAAATTGTTTGTTGCGTCAAATTCTAAAAATAGGTCTGAAGAAGATACATAATTAAGCACATCCAAACTTGTTATGATTTTGTTGAGAAGCATGTCCAGGAAAAGTTTGGAGATTTCATCCAATTTAGAAATACCACCTTTCTGTTTTGGTGCTACTAAAACTATGTTAGTAGAAATTAAAAGAAAACTAAAATAAAGAAAAATAAAGTATATTATAAAGGCTTAAAATGTATATTTAAAGAAAATAAAGCGAAAAAATAAAATTTTTATGTGAAAAAATATTAGTAAAAAATAGTCATGAACGCAATTAGAAAGAGTTTCAAAATATAATTTAAATTACCTTTAATTGTATATTATTTATTATATAATATTATTAATATAATATATTAAATTATTTTTAAATTATTTAATTGCAGACATCTTTTAGATGGAATTTTGAAGGTAGACTTTGAAATTCTGTATTTTTTTTTTTATTTTAATTTTTATTATATATAAAAAAGCAGATATTAGAATTTAAAAGTTTATATAAATTATTTTTTAAAAATTAAATAAAAATTAAATTTAAAAGAATTTTTAATAATATTATATTTCTATACAGTGTTTTATAATAATAAAAAACTTTACAAAATAATAAAATATTTATATTATATCATTTAAATACAGTATGTTAGAATATAATGGTGTAATTAGCCAAAAATTCAGCTGAAGATACAGTAAATTTTTGGCTAATAACATCCAGCTGAAAAAAATTCATGTTGATTTTGAATATTATATATAAAAGTGTATTTAGCCTAAAAATATTTAGCTGAAAAATAGTAGATATTGAACCAACATGATTTTTTTTTAACTGGATATTGTTAGCCAAAAATTTACTGCATCTTCAGCTGAATTTTTTGGCTAACTACACCATTATTAATAAACTCTAAAAATTTAATATAATATAAGTTATAAAGTATTTTTGATTAAAATTATTTCTATTTATTAAAACTTAAAAAATTAATTTTTGCAATTTTCTTAATATTTAGTAATCTAATTTTAATGAACTTTTTTTTTAAAATTGTAAAAATCAATGAAAGTTATAAAACCATTAAAATTAAATTACTAGATATTAGAAAATTATATAATCCTAATTTAACTTTAACCAATTTGCTAAAAGATTTATTTATTATTTATATAATATACTTATTTTGAAGTAGCAAATTTAACCACAATATTTAATATACAATTTATTGAACAAGTTTATATTTTAATTTATTTAATTTATTTATTATTGTTATTTTTTAAACTATTTTATAAGCAAATTTACTTGTAATTTCATTTTTATTATTAAAAAACAATATCTTTTTCAATTTAGTCAATAATTCTTTAAAAATAAATAATTAATAAAATTATTACAAATAAAAGTTAAATTTTTCTTTTTATTTATTAATCTAGAAATATAAAATTATTATTTGATATATTTTAATAGAAGAATCTAATAGAATAAAATACATTTTTTTATAATTATAAATTATTATAGTATTTAAAAATCTGTAAATTAATATAATTTTCCATCTAATAATTTTATAACTATAATTTTACTATTATTAGATACATTTTAGTAAAAGGAATTTAATAAATTAAAATTAAAATTTTTTATGATTATAGGATTTTTAAATACCTTAAAAATTCAAAAATTTTTTAAAATTAATTTTAATCATTACCATTTAAGGAATAATTTTATTTTATAATATATTAGAAAAAACAAGTTTCAACTTTATTACTATTTTATTTACAGATAAATTGTAAAGATTAAATCAAAAAAAATTATATTACTTATTAGAATTAGTTGAATCTTTGGAATATTGAAATTATTTTTATATTAAAAAAATAGATAAAAGTTAACTACTTGAATCTACTTATAATGGCAATTTAATAAAGTTATTTATTTAACTCCACTTTATGATAAGTTTTTAGAATTTCATTAATATTGTATTAAATTGAAAAGAATATTACTGTATTTAACAATAATATCAACTGGAAAATGTTTAATATGCCATTATATATTATTTATTAATATTACAAATAAATAATTTATCAAAATAAAAGCTGATTAGTAAATTATTTTAAAAATAAGTATAGAGTATTTCTGGCAGAAAAGAAAAATAAATTAATTTACAATGATGATCTTTTTCGTCCAATTTGCCAAATAATCATGAACAACAAGCTTTGAAACACCGCCTAAACCTACTGAAGCCACAAAACCTTTCAAGAATTCTTCAAGCAGTTCATCAAAATTCTCAAGAAACAAGCTCATTTGTGCCTGAAAAATGAATCACCAAAAGAATAAGAAAAAATATTTGAGTTGCTAAAGTATAATTTAATAAATATTATTTATTTATTGTAATTACTGCTAATTTACATTGATTTAGGAAACAGCATATTAATAAAAATCCTACCGAATATTATCATTCTAATATGATGGATTTTCCCATGCAAGGATTGTAAAATCTTCTTACATTATCATTTACTCGAATCTCAGTATATTCGAATTTCATGAAGATTCGAATCTCAAAATTCTATATCTGATATTCAAATACCCAAATTTACATGATTCATAAACGAACATTCGAAATCCTAATTTCAAACGAAGTTCTAGTGCGGTAATAAAAAACTATATATTAGACATTAAAATTTTATTAATTAATGTACCATATATACAATATTTATATATATATTTATATATATATTTTTTTTCTAAACTATTAAATTAAATATCATGAGTTTATAAATTATGCAGTATAACTCTAATTAATTTACACTCAAGTTAATCTTCTTCGTTCCCTTGAATTTTCTTTTTTAATAATTTGAAATACTTCATAATCAATTACTTTAAAATTGCCTATAATAATATTATATTCATAAAAACTAGTAGTATTAAAAAAACTGGAAATATTCTTATTACAATGACTAGAAATTAGTAAATCAGGTGCGCCAAAATTCACTGTACACGATGCTTCTTGAAAAATAGCTTTAGAAGCATAATAAGGTAGAACTCTACTAATTTTAGCATTATTCAAATCTTTATTTTCAATACTGAAAAGAAAAGCATCGGGTGCTGCAGAATATTGTCCAGAATCAAACCAACCTATAGGATTATACCCTCCAATTAAACGTTCATTTTGCCCGGCAATGTTTGCAACAATTATACAAGCCCCTTGATCATTACATCTTTGATGAAAAGCCATAGCATCATAACCATCTCTACTTGCTCTATATAATAACTTCCAATTATATGATAATGGTTTATTCGTATTATTTGTTGTCAATCTGTCACCTTTTTTAACCCATGTTTCCAAAAGTAAACAACAATCATTTGTTATTAATAATGAATCAACATCTAAATGAGATCCAGATCTTGAGGGTAGTAAAAGGGATTTTGGTTGGTAATCTGACGACATAAAATATGCTACTATATCCTGTTTTAATTGTTTATTTAAAATCTTTTTATAAGGAAAAACATTTTTATAAATATCATCCGATGACATTTGAAAATATCTAATTAATGGAAGACAATCATGTAAAGTTTTTTCTAAAGCATTAAATTCCGTTATAGTCCAATTTGATAATTCAGAAAATTTCACATTAGCAAGACAAGGTGTATGAGCAACTCCCCATTTAATTAAATGCTGCCAAATTTTAACTTCTTCAATTCCCAGATCATCTCTTTTCAATAATTCTACAAGAATATGTTTTTCCAATGTAACAAAATTTGATGAATCAAATAATATTTCGGGATTATTACATACCCTTTCCACACTATAATCTCGTAATTTTTTAAATATTGTTACATCATGTCCAAATACAATATGAAGTACTTGAACTATATTTTGTTGAATTTGTGTATATTCATGTTCAATGAGATGTTCTTGAATTTGATCTTTTAACTCATCGAGAATTAATTCATCCGCTGCTATTAATAAGTCAAATATCTCTCTTAATTCTTGTTCATGAAAATTGATCACTCCAGTATATAAATATCTTTTTGAAAAAAGAAATATTATATTCTTATTTCATTGTTTTTTTTTTAAAAAAAAAATATATTTTTTATTCATTTTTTTTTTTTTTTACGAAAAAAAAATCATCACTTACTTTAAGATAAATTGAAAAACTTTCGGAGAAATATTAGGTTTTTTAAAAATAATTTTACCATCATGTTGTTTAATAGTCCAATAATTATTTAAAGCAGATTTAAAATAAGAGGATCTCGCACTTAATATTAAAGAATGAGCTTTAAATTCTTTATTTTCTTCTCCTACATGTATAATCATATCATAATTTTCTTCTTTTTCTAATAATTGTCCCAAATCTTCTGACAATCTATCAAATAGTTTCATTGAAGTCATATTGTATGGCTGACTTTCTTTCACGAAGATATACAGTAATATGAATATTTCTCAAATTTCTCAAAAAATTTCTTTTTCTAAAAAGAACTCCTTATTTACACTTACAATTGTTACACAATCAGTATTGATTAAATTAAACCACTAATTAGACTGGCATGCACATGATGCAATAGTGTGCATACAATATTTATCTGACATGAAAGATCTAATTGCAGATCCTTTGGTTTTTTATTCAATTAAAATTATCTCCTAAATTTTGACAGGAGTACTAGAAAGAAAAATTCTCTCATATTACAATTACTAAATGTTCTATCGTCTCAATAATACATAATTAAAATAGTATCTATAAATCTAATCAAACAAAAAATTAAAAAAAATTCTATAAAAGCTTTAAAAAAATATTAGAATTGATTTTTATTTCTCCTTAATGTCTATCCAAAGTCCACCACAAACACATGATCTAGTATAACTTTTTGCCCATCGTGTATTTTGTACGTCAAGTGCCGCCGAATAATAACCACATCTATAAATAACAATTATAAAAAGATAAGTAAAAAAAAATTTTTTATGATATAATAATATTCATTTATAAATTTTACCTTGCACATATACGATCTTTAATCGTACGTGACTTTAAAATTATATCAACAGATTCTGAATAGATCCATTTAGTATCATAAATATAAAATTTAATGTCATTCTCGGAGGTGAAACGATTTTTAAATATTTCCTTTAATTCCGGAAGAGTTCCGCTCAATGCTTTTGGAACTTTAGAAGTAAAAATTATTTCATATTTAGCCCATTGCGGATTAGAAATATCTAAAAGAAAAAAAAAAGATTTACTAAGAAGAATAATGTAAGTTGTATCTATGTTAAAGAAGAATTCTTATTACCTTTCATCCATTTATCAGTTACTTTATCAGTTATTATACCAGCATCTTTTATAAATAACTCTAGAGATTCTAATTCAAGTGGCCAGGAATCAAATAAATATTGAAGGGTCCCATTCATTTCTTGAATATTACTAATATGAGGACTACTTGCTGCTAGTAAATTAACATTTTCTTTAAATTTCTTAACAAGAGACAACAAATTTTTAAAAGCTGTCCGACTTGTCGAATTATAGAGAAGAACTATGTGAGATTTTTCGGATACTAAAATAGTAACAAATTTTTTAGTTATTATACTAAACAAATAAACCACATGTAAATTATGTGAAGTCTTACATAAAGCATCTCCTTGTGTTACTAAAGAGTAGATATTTTGAACAAAATAAACGGTAAAGTCAATAATCCACGACGCGAGAGACACGAGCGACTTGAGGGAATCTACAAACAAAAAGTAACTGTTTACTACTAGTTTGTTATGTCGTAAGTTATTCACATTTAAACAATTAAGTTAAATATACCTAAAGAAAAAGTACCGTCAGAAGAAACGTTGTTTTGAAATATTGCTTCTAAAGCACGCAAATGTAAAAAGTATAATGTATTCAGATAATTAATATTATCCCGTTGACAAGACTTTAATAATGAAAGTTGTATTCCAAGTAGCCTGCTTAGAAAATCTGAAGATGCTGCTGTTTCCAACCCATCTGAAAAGACGCTTGATATATTTGTAAATGTTTCCTTAAGAGTATGCTCTAATAAATCTAAAAAAACACGTTGAACTAATACTTAAATAAATGTGTATTTATCATTAATTATTATCAAATTGAGTATATATACCTTTTTCTATACCTTTTCCTTCAAGAACATTGGCATATTTTTTTATGATATTCTCTAAATCTGTATGATCGATATTATTTAATATCGACAATGTAAGCTTATTTGCACAAGATGAAGCAGCACAAATACCATCTTTTTTTTATAAAAAGCAATAATAATAATAATAGTAAGATTATTAAAAAGATCCATAAAGTATACGAGATAAAAAATTACTAATATACAACTTACCCAACAACCCAAAATTTGAAAACACTTCTGTGTCGGCTATATCCAAACAGTCAAGTTTACCAGACGCTCGTCTGCAAAGAAATAACGCCCCATTCGGTGAAGTTGCAAATTCAATGATTGCTGATGTAATTGAAAAAATAAATTCAGTGGCAACTTAAGAAAAATTTATTTGACCATAAACTCACCATCTGCACGGATCGGAAGTTCTTCGTGACCACAATTCGAAGGGACCCAGGTACTATATTTGGGAAAATTGCAATCTTTAAAGTGTTTAAGTCCAATTTGTTCCTGTGAAAGGACTTGTAAAGTGTTGCTAAAAAAAATTAATAATTTATTAAATAAAAATCCCATCGTACAATAGCAATTATAACTTGTTTAACAGTACGAATGATATTCTTACCAGTCACGAAACTGAACTTGGCCATCGCTGAGACCAAGGAAGAGTTCATCATCTTGTATCCAAATATTCGTTACAAGCTTTTGATCCAAATGCTTACTAGCAACAAGATGAATACTCTAAGGAAAAAAATAAGACTAGTATGTTGGTGTGAGATTTAACAGGAAGATTTAGCAATTAGACATACTGGTAGAGGCTTATCGATTTCTATTGTATTTTCTGTCAATGAGTCAATTGGTGGTGGTGCGATTTTATCGATTTCCCATGTGGCAATGCTGCTATTGAAAACATTATTTCCTATATTACAAACATAATATGGTCAAATCGATTAAATTATGTCATTAGAATTTTTTTTTTTTCTTTGTGAAAAACAATCTTAACCTTTTTTCTCGGCTGTTACTATTATAAGTCGAACTCCGTGAGATTGTGTATTTGATATTAATTTCAAATGCAATACTGGAGATCGCTCAACGGATAAAGAAGGATTGGTAAGGTGGACATTAGCAATTGGTCGACAACTGACTTGTAAAGAGAGCATATTAATTTTGATTTCATAAAACATGACAAGTTTCGGCAGAAATTCAGGACAGTATGTAGCCAAGGTATAATTTCCGTCTTGATTTTTTTTTGAGAAGAAATTCTTTATAAGTTTTTTTTCGTGTTTTAAAAATCCACGTATTGATTACATTGATAAATAATTACCGCTATTCAATATAATATCAATATGTGATATTCGTTTTGAAGGATAACGTAAATGTGTGATAATTTTTGAGAAAAATTTCTTCCCTCTTTGATACCAAACTGCTACCTATATTAAAATCAAATTATAAAAAAATAACTCATTTTATAACTCATTTTGAAATTGAATAGCAAATCTTACTTTTCCATCAGTCGTGACAGTTATGAAAGCGAATTCGCCAAATTGATTTCGTGGTCCTTTAAATGAGCCCCTCTTATAAATTGCGGAACTTTTGCCATAGCCCGATGACTGATGTCCTCGCGAATACTTGAAAGATAAGGTCGTGTGATGAGTAAATGTCAGTAATTAAAATACTATCAACTCAATTATAATTAATAAAACTAACCAGGCGTGCACTATCTAGCCATGTAAATTCAATCACACTTTCCCCAAGATTGACGTTACAAATACACTTCCACTGGTTTATAAAATTATTCATGGTCCATATTGCTATTTTACCTCTCTGATCTATGGATGCTAGTGCAGAACCTGTTTGATTCCATACTAAATCTGTAATAACATCCCCGAATCTATGATAGTTTTCTACACGATCAAAATGAGATAAATGCTCTTTATTTATAAAATACCAAGCAGGCCCATTGGCATCGAGATTCCTACATGGACTATACATTCCAATATTTGGACAGTAGCGAGAGAAACTAGTATCTAAATTATCATTAGAATGTGGTGACCATGCTATTATATTCTGTGTTGACCATGCGATTCGTCTTTTCAAAAATTAAATAAATACTATAATATTAGATTGGATTTTTTTTTTTATTGAACAAGAAATCTATGAATTATTTCTCTAATTTTACTTGGGCAACTAAATTGTAATTAGTCTACAAACCTGGGTGCTTTGCGGTAGCATAACTCATAGTATAAACGTTCTATATCAGTGTCAGTATGTGACCAAAGAGTAGAGGCCGTAGAAGTTGTATTCAACGTTGTCATAATTCTTTGAGATCGCGAATTAATTGATAAACGAAAACTGAATGAAAGTATGCGATTTAAAAAAATTTTGAAAATTGAAGTTCAACAGTGCCTACATTCCCGAAGTTTTGGTGTCACCTTTGATTATCACGTGAAAGCTATACAGTATTTCTGAATACATACGGCAAATAATGGGTTTTGCAATTTTGAAAGAACCAATGAAGAAGTCAATAAACTTTGATTTATTATGATAAATTACTCTTATTCACAACTACTCTTTTATTCACAACTGCCACGAATTGATGCTTTATACAATTTTATATCATCGAAATATTTTTAAATACAACAAAGATCTGATTTAATGTAAATAAAATAAAACAAAAGAACGAATTTATTTATTATTTATGTGACACATTACTTAGTTAAAGAATCTAATAGATTTTAGGTAAAGTTCATCGGTGAAAGAAATTAAACATACACTAAATGAGGTCAATAAGTAAAAATTGTGCCTTTTAATGACGACGTAATTGAGTGCTTGATTTTAAAATATGCAAGGTACATAGGACAATAAAGTAATTGACTCAATGCAGATATTGCCAAGTACATAAGATTTACTACGTACAGGTTTAAAGTTATGTGGATTTTTATGGAACTCCTTATATTAAAGTTTCAATGATTCTAAATTCACTGCTCCCATGATTACACCTTAAAATTTGCATTGTTGACCACAAACGAATATCAACAATGAATTTCTACATTATTTTGAATCCTACCAAAAGGAAATAAAATTTTTCTTGAAGAGATCTGAGGAGAAATTATTTATAGTATTGTATAAAAGAAATTTCCATAAATGAATTTTCATTACAAAGGCAGTAACGAAAAAAAATTCAATATTTTTAGAATGCAGGGATCGTGCAGATAAAGTGTTAACAATAATCATTCGTTTAGTCGTTTAATTAATATCTGAATCGAAACTCGATTTAAACGTACATAGCCCCTGGTTTTTTCTTTTTATAAATTAGACACTTAGGCACTTCCTAAGCAAAAGCTGTTGTAAAGTTATTAACTTTGCAGTATTTTATTCTTTTTTTTTTCCGGAAACGTATGTTTCCTCCCACACTCCTTCAAATTTTTTTTTATTTACTTTGAATTCTTTTCCATTTTTTTCTAGCTCAAGCAGAATTTAAGTAATAAATTCATGCATAGGTCACGGAGAACGCGACTTTTTTCGCAAAGCAATACCTCCCGCAGGACGGGTCCATGGGAACCTGAGGTTGTATAAATAAATAAAAATATTTTGAAATTAATAAAGTTAACTAAACCATTTGTTTCAAAATACGGGACTTATATTTATTGTAGGAAGATGAACGATTATTGACACTAGTATCAGAGTTGGGTACTAAACATTGGAAATTGATTGGAATCAGACACGGTTTGAGAGACGGAAAGCAATGTCGAGAACGGTAATTTTGTTTAAAAATTAATATATATTTCCTTAGCCGTATTAATCCATACAACTTTTCCTTTTGGCGTTAAATCAATAGCTGGCATAATAATCTCAACCCAGATTGTAAGAGTCTAATTTATTCAAATATATATATCTAATTTGTGACTCAGCTATTGCATATTTTTTAACCAAATAAAATTTAGTAATTTATGGTCCCTTGACTCCTGAAGAGGACGAACAAATATTAACCTACCACTCTGAGATGGGAACAAAATGGGCCGCAATGAGCCAATTATTACGACGGCCTGCTAATCTCATTAAAAATCGTTATTATTCTTCATTATCTAAAAAACGTGATCGAACAACTTCGGATTCTCCGGAAGATGATTCATGTTCAAGATCAAGAAAGCGTATCAAAGAAATTCACACTGTAACTTCATCTAATTTTGAAAAACAAGGCAAGTAATTTTCATTTTTTACATCAAATTAATTATATTAAACTTTTGCATATTTTATTTATTTTATATACAGAATATAAAAAATCGTCATTAAATAATAATAAAATCTCTCGGACTTTGAACAATCAAACGAATTATCGTAAAAATTATCTTGATTTACCAAAAGCTTCGGCTTGGAGTCCTTGTTCTGATGATTCAGCTTATTTTGAACTTTCAATGTCTCATTTTAGCAAAGAGCCAGTTTCCCTACTGACACCAGTACATACGCCTGTGACTTCTCCCGGACCATCTTTTTGTACGGCACTAGAACAACTCGCTGATTTAGCAATTAAAAGAATTGAAAAAACTAGGTAAGAAAAAATAGAAAAAATTATATACAAAATAAAGAATCTATCGTAATTTATTTAATACAATATTATTGAATTAGTCGTAATGATACGAAAAAACACGATATTATGTCAATTTCAGCTGTATTGAATTGATCATTTTACTCGCAATTCTTATATAACAGTATGTATTTTTCCGAACTGGTTTCGGCTTTTCAAAATAAAAAAGAAATAGTTTGCAATGGTTATAAGCCTGAAGCGCGGAAGTATTTATTACGAATTTTTGAAATTTAATTTAATTAGGCTAATTGTTTTTGGTTGACCTTTAATTAAATTTTGACTTTCTCTCAGATTTGTGATACATACCCCTAATATATATGATAATTATGCGGCGAATACGGTGAATTGAGAGTCATTTGTGTATATATAAAATGCCAAAAATAAATTACAGATAGGCTTTTGATCAATCATCATCTGGTTCTAACTGACTTGAAAATTTGCGCCAATCGCAGATCTTAAAATCATTATTTAAAGTCGCAGAATATGACCCATGAAATTTGATATTTTGGTAGAATTCGATTAGTCCATTTTGTTTATGTGCAATTTAAAACGACTTTTTCTTGATCTTTTGCAGAACTTTAACACAATAAATATTCGAAATAGTCTTTTATATATCATTGCACAAAGACGTATACGCTGCTTTATCGTATAGGACGTTATTTAATATTGAATCGACCACGCCAATAGTAACAAAAAAAAAAATTAGACGAAATAAACTAAGTTTAATTAAAAAGTATGAAAGAGATATTAATTAATATTTTTATTTGCGGTTTTTTAAAAAAATTCTCTTTTTTTTTGACTTTCTTTTTTAAAAATCAAAAAAAAGAAATTTTTTTTTTTTCTTAAAAAATCATATGTTGATTTGTTGGTAATTGATTGTGTTTGTGTTTTTACAATTGTAGTACGATGATATCTAGTATAGAAAATGAATAACAAATGGTTGTAGTAAAATGAAGTTTTGTAATCGAAATGAAATAAACAAAGCTTATGTGTAATGAAGTGAATAAAAAAATTATAATGAAGAATGGGAATGAATAAAAAAAGATTTTGCCGAAAAAAAAAATTAATAAATTTTGCCGAAAATGCGAAAAATGAATATAAAGTTTTGTCGAAAAATGAATTAAAAACGATTTTTGTCGAAAATGCGATTTTTTGCCAATTAAAAAAAAATGATTTTGCCAATTACGAAAAGTGTAAATATGAATAACGAAATAAAAAGAAACGAAAAATAAAAATCTAGATAAATCGATCTGTAATAAAGTACAAAAATAATAATAATAAAAAAATAATATAAAAATAAAAAATAAATGTACAAAGAAATACGAAAGTCCTCTAGTAGTAATAAGTAAATAATACATTATTTTTACATTTTTAAATTGTTTTTGTAAATATATATAAAGATTTTGGTTTTTTTTTGTTTGACAAGTTCTTTAGTCTGCTTCATTTCATTAGCCTGTAACTTCAATATGTCTTGGAATAAAAGAATTATGTTCAAATCTTTTCATTCTTTTCATTCTTCTCTCATTCTTTGCGACATTAACTTGAACAACATTTCTTAAATTTGTTATGAATCCGGTGTCTTCATCAACTAATTGTACTAATTCGACCATGTGTAATACTTCTTTTGTTGATATAAAATGTAATGTCACAGTTTGACTACTATATGGATTGATTGGACTAAATATAAGAAAAAAATATATTTTTAGTAAAAAAAAAAAATTTGCTAAAGAAAAAAGAAAATTAACAGTTAAAAGAAAAGATATTAAACTTACCCAATTCTAACATCATTATCTAAGCAAATTAAACCTGTATCAGAAGTTACTAATTCTGAATGGTTTTTCATAAATACAGTTTCATCCATGAATGGATCTAAGGGTTGTTTAACGTATTCATAACTATTATTATATTCAACTAAAGTAATATCCGATGATTGGCTTAAAGATGGCTTATGAGACAATTGATGATTATTAAATAATCTGTCATTAGATCTCTTTTTGTTTGGAATCGTTATAGCAAATCTTCTAGCGTGTTCTGATTTATTTGCTATAAATGCTTTCATAGTAAATACTTTACCAACAACAGGTTTGCCACAAACTAAAATAAAATGAAAAATAATTAATATATTTATAGAAAAATTTTTTTTTCCATTCTAATCTTTCCTGATTACGTACCTTCAAAAGAGGCGAAAACACCATCATTTAAATCTGAATTCGTTTGTTTTTGTAATTTTGGTAATCTCCCATAAGGCAAAATTCCATTATTTTCATCGTCAACATTCAATAAATTGGTTTCAGGTATATATCCGCTGTGGTGTTTTTTATTAGAAACATCAATCCCATTAACGTTTATTTCTAATTCAACATCGGATGAATTATTTCCACATTTAATGTTGTCATAATTTTTAACATTATTTGAACTGAATGAATCACGGATTGTTGTTGCCTTATCAATCGTATTAGTCCTTTCACCAATTCCAAAGTTAAATTTATTATTATACATCATTGGAACAAATTTATTACTTTCTGTTTCTCTCAATTGAGACGATGCCATTGAATCATCATTAAATAAAGTTGATATATCTAATTCGCAGTCCCACTTTGATTCAATACAACGTGATTTAACTCCATCGATAATTGGACTTCCTTTTACAATGACTGATAGAATTCGATGTTTATTTTCAACTGGAGATGTATTTAATGCGGAATTAATTGATGCAACTGATTCTCTTCTTGAGGGAACTCTTGAATTTGGAATTGGTGTTGGATAATAGTGTTGTGTGTTCAAAGGCTCGGGGAATGAAGAATCTTCTAATATCGTTACATTGTATAAGAAATTTACTTGGTCAAATGGTCGTAACGTGATTGGAAATTTGTCCTAAAAAAAAAATTTCGCTTTAGTATCACCATTGCACACTTTGCTGTAAATAATCACGTGAGCAAGTTAACTTACAGTATCTTGAAGGCCCCAAGCACATCCTGTAACAAATCCGTGAGAAATTTCAACTTTTAAATCTTCAATAGAGAATGTCATATCATTTTCTGTATCATTTTCTAATTCAACTGACATCATTACGGTATTCTCTGATGGAGATACAAATGTAGATCTTATACGAGTATTTAATGTTGGTCTTACAGAAATTATCTTACGAGAACATCTTTTAATAGGAGTTGAAGGTAAAGTTGAATAGATGCTTGTTTTTTCTTTTTTTGCTAATTGGGGAGTCGGGATTGAAAAATTCAACGATTCAAATGCTGGATCTATCAAATTATTAAGAAAAGTTTAGATTATATTTATTTTTTAACAAATTAAACTTAAAGTTATTACATCTAAATATAAAAATTACCATCACATAAGCCTCCAAGCAAATTCATTCCAAAATATTCTGGAGAATATAAATCAGAATTGGGTGAATCCATAATTTTTCGTCGAGATTGTGTAACGGTGACGTCTAATGCGATTTGGTTTTGTGCACGTGCTCTTATATTCTCTATAAAAAAAAAAGGAAATTTTTAATCCCTTATTACCATTTTTATTATTTTTATTTCAAATTCACCCATTTATTACTTACCAATAGGAAATAATAATTGTAAAACGCAAGTCCAACAATCATCTCTTTTGACAACTATCATTTTATTATCACTTTTAGAATCGTAATTAGTGGAATAAATAACAGTTCCTTCAATAACTTTGCTTGATAATTTTTTAATGCTATAATCACTATTGGGAGAACCATGAGTGAAAATTGACGTAGAGTTCGAACTTATACTTGTACTACTACTAAATATTCCACTAACAGAGGATGCGGTTGAACTTGATGATGGAGTACGACTTAATTCCGATGTATAATTACTCGATGGTACCGTTAAATTCGATAGATGTGGTGTATCTATTAATGTCGCTTGTAGTTTAACTTCGAGGTTTCTAAAAAATTCCGTTGCTTCATCTTTATTTTCGAAATTTGATTCAGGTGGAAGTGTTGTCATCAAGTAAACGTTAAGTAATTCATCTATATAATATATATAAATACAATATAAAAAAGGAAAGATGTATTAGTGTTAGATAATCTTGCAATGACTAAATTTTTTCTTTTTGCTTTGAAAATTAGAATTTATTATTACCATAAAAGATTTGACTCCTTTGTTGAGCATCGATAATTTTGTCAATATTTTCTTCATTAAAATCTAAGGTACCATTTGGTACGATGATTTCCAATTCGGCATCATGTATATACGTTTCTTTTAAATACATGATAATTATTTGCAAAAAAAAAATTTTTTTATTCTAAAATAAATGTGTACTATTTTATTAATAAATTAAATGCGCGTATAATAATTACAAGAAGATTATTTTTTTTTTTTTGCCAAGTGAAAAGTGTAGAGTTGTGTGAACTATTTATAAAAAAATCAATATTCTAGAATTTTGACATCATATATATATTCTATTATAAAAAATATATATGTCTATATCAAATTTAATAGTTTAGAAAGTCATACGTTTCACGATTTCACGGATCGAGTTGTTAACTATTTAACTATTTTATTTAAATAGAATTTAATATACAAGTAAAAGAAGTACAGAAAATGGCGGGAATACGTAGAATAGTTTGTTTATTTAATATTTTTTAAAGTACAGATGAGCGTGAAACTTTAATTAGAATTCCGTCAATTCCGTCGCTGCAGTCTATTAATTTACATGTATCTTTACGTAAAGCCGAAAAATATTAATGTGATGTACAGTACATATGGTGGCACGATAGCTTATTACTTGTTCGACTGCAAAAAAAGAAAAAATTGAAAAATAAGAAAAAAATAAAAGATTATATGTTTGTTATCTTCTATTGATGTTCCACTTATATTATTTTTCTTCATAATATTATCCTATCTAATACATGAAAAAATATTGCAACATTCTTTGTTGTCTTCTTTTGTGATTCTAACTCCAAACATTTCGTCGCTTAATAATAATCACATCCGTAAATAATTCTTGTTATACAGGAGACTTTCATATGTTTCGTTTAGATTTTAATTTCTATTAAAAGTATTATTTTCTTTGATATGTTCGTCAAACTTTAAGATGGCTTTAGATTGTGTCGTTTATTATAATAACCGAATTTAGCCTTTTAATGTGGAAATCTTTTTTATGCGGGTAATTCTCATTAAGGTTAGTCCCATTTTGTAATTTATGTAAATGTAAATTTTAAAAATTCAAAAAAATCCTAAATATATTCGGATTGGCTGAATCTATAAATATTCACTCTCCTGAATCCTGATATATTTTTCTTATTGAATATTCCCAAATTATTTTAATCATTTTCCGAAACTAGAATATAAATTACACCATCTTGCACTTCAATTATCCAAAATTGTTAAAGCTTAATTTTTATCTTTGCAGAATCGAGAGATTTTGTGTCACGTTACTAATTCTATTTTTTGCTGGTTGTTCTATCGCTTTTTTCCATAAACGAAGAATTTGTTTACTTTCGGACCGCAGAAATAATAGAAGTCACATGAGTTTATTTTGGCGTTCGCAAAAACCGAATTTCGGAAGTGGCTGATATTTACTCTTTTATAAACATCATAACATAATAACATAATTGGGATAGATCAGAAAAAATAATTTTTTAAATAGATTATTGATTACGATAAAAAAAGATTTATTGTACGATATATTAAAACGATCGAGTTCTTTTCAATTCCCGTATAACAAAGACTGACAATAAATTCTTTTTTTGAAATTGCCGAAATTAATATAACCATATACAGAAATCCATTATTACTGGATATTATGGCGTTATCTTACGACGATAACGATATAACGAAATAGAATCACAAGAATCACGTGACTATATGTTGCGGCATTTATGTAGAATTATTATTGTTGTTGTTGTTGTTGGATTGTTGAGGTTGTCTAATTCCAACAGAAGGATTGTAAGGTAATGGTAGTGGAGGAGGTCTCATACCAGTAGGCGGTAAAGGTCTCATTGGAGGCAATGCAACATTAACAGGAGTGTGTGTGTGCAAATTTTGCCTTTAAAAAAAAAGAAAGTGGAAGAATTGTTAACCAGTTATTAAAACCCTAAATACAATTTACTGATAAATTAGATTTTTCTTACTTGTTAAGTCTCGCTTTTTGAATTTTAAAATGTTGAGATAAAACTTCAGACATGATTCGATTATAATAAGTATAATCATTAGGATTTGCCAAAACATCTTTGAATCCTTTAGAATAACACACATCTTCAAAATTTTCAGCCATAAAAGAGAGAATAGGTTCTTTTAAATCTTCATATTTAGGTACTAAACGAAACATGATTTCTGCTACATTATTTACAGTTAATTCTTCAAATATTCTATTTTTTGCCCTTTGACGTAAATCCGTTAATAAATATCTATCTGCTATACAATAAATTTCTATTGTAAAAGAAATATTCTCATCGGTAGTTTCATCCATGCCATTATTATTGTTAGTCCAATCAATTTGATTTGTGTAAAGATAACACAACATTTTTGCGAACGAAAGTGGTTTATAATCTGATATATAGATCCTATGTTTAATTTGTTGTTTTAATTTTTCTTCATTCATTTCTTCTAAATTATCCTTCATATCAACTGATTTAACCGAATCAATGATTTCTTCATCAGTTTCTCCCTCCTTTATATATTTTTCCGCCTTTGTTTCGTTAAAAGTATCTTCATTTTGGTTGTTAGCCGTTGATTCAGCCCACATACCCGATAAAGCGTTCTCAAAATATTTGGATCTTTGAATAAGTATTGAGCTACAAGCATAAAATTTTTCCCCTTGTACATTAAATTCTACATCAACTGGTTGAATATTAAATAAATGATTTTTCCATGCTGCAACAAGATTTTCCGGTAACGGATCAAGTGAAATACTATTATTATATTGTTTATTATCTTTATACTCAATATTATCAAATGTTACACAAATAATTAATTCTCCATTATAAAGTGATGTTCTTTCAAACGCTTCTGGATATCCATATCCTAAAAAGAAAAGAAAAAGAAAAAAATAAAATAAAACAAAACAAAAATTAATTTTTAAATTAAAAAGAAGAAAAATCTCACAATAATAATGATGATGACAATAAAATCTAAAAAAAAAAATCACAAACCATTTTCAATCTTAGTATCAGGAGAAATAGATAATTCATTATTACTTGAAATTAAGTTATAAGTTTGAAAATTTTTGATTTCTTTAACAGATAATTTAATAGAAAATTTTGCTCTTTTTCTCCAAGAAGTTTCATCAGGATTTGCTACAGGTAATATATATATTGAACAATATTCTTTATTATTCACGGGATTTCTAATTAATGGTACAAACCACAATTGCCATAACAGATTATCTCCGGTACTAAATATTGGACTGTATATATCTTCTTTTATTTCTAATGAATTTAATATATTCATTTGATAAGTTAATTGAGTTATTTTATTACTAGCCATGATTTCTTTTTTTTTAAAAAAAAGAAGTCTACGAGAAAAAGAAATTGAAAGTAGTAAGGGTTGAAAAAATCACTCTTATATGAATGTAATGTTCATGTGTAACCGGAAAATCATTTAGCAATACGCCCAATGAATACGTAGGCACAGTAGACGCAGTATACGCAGTATACGCAGTATGCTATACACCTTACTTGGTCACGTCAAGAATAAATAAGTGTTCTTTGAGTTTTGGTTGCGTAAACTTTTAAAATTGGTTTAATTATTCGCATATATAATTGTTTATAGGAATAATCAAAGCTACAGCGCAATTAAAAGTTAATAGTACAATACATACAACTCATCTTTTATTTAATGAGAGAAAAAAAAAGACCATCTAAAAACTATAAGCTTTTTGAATTTTGAAATGTTCAGTCAAAATTTCTGATAAAATTACATTATAATTTGGATAATCTACTAAATTTGCCAAAATATCTTTAAATTCTTGAGAATTATTGACTTGTTCAAAATTTTTTGCCATAAAATTTAAAACTGGTTCCTTTAAATCTTCATATTTTGGAACTAAATTAAACATAATTTTTGATACATTTGAGACTTTCAATTCATTTAAAATCCTAATTTTTGCTCGTTCTCGAAGTTCTGATAAAAGATATTGATCTGCCAAACGAAATAATTCTGTAGTGATAGAATCATTATCTTCATTGGTCCATTTAATTTGATTTGTGTAAAGGTATTCAAGCATGGCAGAAATTGTAATTGGTTCGTATTCCGTAATTTTAATACGATGTTTTATTTGGCATATTAAATTATCATCATTATCATCATTATTTCCATCTAGATTTATATTAGGATAATTGCTTTTGTTAATAAATTTAATATCGCAATTTATAGAAGGGTCATTTTGACCAAGAAATGTTGATTCAGACCAATGACCTGATAAAATTTTCGCGAAATATTCGGATCTTTTAGAAAGTATTGAACTACAAGCATAGAATTTTTCACCTTGTACATCAAATTCCACATCAACCGATCGAAAATCAAATAATTGATCTTTCCATGCGTCTATAAGATTCTTTGGAATAGGTTCAGGATAATATGTTTTACAAATGTCGCTTTCATTATATTCAATGTTATTAATTATAACTCCAATTATTAATTCTCCATTTCGAAGTGAAGATTTTTTAATTACATTAGGATATCCATAATCTATATTAAAAAAAAGACATATAAATTTAAATGATTAAAAAAAAAGAAAACTAAATGTGAAATGAAAATACCAAAATATTACCGTATCCAATACGAGTATCAGGAGGTACAATAAAACTTCTATTATAAAGTTCAGCGGTTTTATTATTATTCCTAATTTCTTTTATAAATATTTTAAAAGATAATTTTGAACGTTCTCTCCAAGTAACTTCATCTGAACTTGCAACTGGTTGTAAATAAAGTCCATAAGAGTCATTATCTTCAAGTTGAAGTAATAATTGCCAAAACATATTATTATTTGTACTAAAAATAGGGCTATAATAATAATCTTTTATTTCCAGCGATTTAGGTAAATTTACTTGATAGGTTAGTTTTGAAATTATTTGAGACATTTTTTTTTTTTTTTTTCTTTAAAAAATTTTTAGATTAATCCAAAAAGCTCTTTATTTATAGAAATTTTGTTGAGGGGATCTTCGCGACTTGTCAATAGAAAGCAGATTTACATTATGTTATATATAGGGGTAATGTAACCCATTTTTGCCACAATTAATATTCGAGTGATATACACCTCTATAACAAGTATGTGAAAGTTACACCACGTTTCAAAAGCATTTATAAATTATAACAATTAGAGCGTTAAACTAATTTATATTTGAATAGTTATTTAGGGTTAATAATAATTTACTAAATTTGCTAAAATAATAATTTTTAACTTGGATGAACGTGTATAATTGAAGAAATTTCAACATTATGCTTATTTTTAAATCATTATTTTATCGGAATTTATCGGTTTCCAAATTTACGTTAAGTATCGACTTTGTGACAATCATTATCCCGTCATAAACATTGTCATTGTTTTTCTCCTAAAGACCTTAAGTTTTATGTCAACTGATTGAGCTGATTTTTCCAAGATTCTTTGGAATAAGTTCAGGAAAATAATTCTGCTTTCTTTATATCTAATATCAAACAACTTAAAATAGAAATTTGGATATTTAACAATTAAAAAGTCAAATAATAATTTCATCCAATTTCAGTATCGTGAAATTATAACAAAATTACTATTATAAATTTCAGCAGGTTGTTTATTATTCACAATTTCCTATAAAATTATTTCAATAGATAATTTTGAACGTTCTCTCTAAGTAATTGATTTCCTTATTTCATTTGAATCCGAAACTAGTTAGTTGTAAATAGTACTAAAATTGGCTTATAATAAAATTTTTATTTCCAATTTAGGTAGATTTAGGCAAGTTTGGTTAGCCCTTAATTTTCTTTATTTACAGATCCCATATAAAACTATCACGTATGACTAACCAAATCATATTGTTATATGCTAAAAATTTGTTAATCTTATTATGGGTGGCCACCAATTATCTATATATAGCAGAAGATACACAATTTCGACCTACTTTTCTTTTTGAATTTTGAAATGTTCAGTCAAAATTTCTGATAAAATCACATTATAATTTGGATAATCTACTAAATTTGCTAAAATATCTTTAAATTCTTGAGAATTATTGACATGTTCAAAATTTTTTGCCATATAATTTAAAACTGGTTCTTTTAAATCTCCATATTTTGGAACTAAATCAAACATGATTTTTGATACATTTGAGATTTTTAATTCGTCTAAAATCCTAATTTTTGCTCGTTCTCGAAGATCTGATAAAAGATATTGATCTGCCAAACGAAATAATTCTGTGGCGATAGAATTATCATATTTATTGGTCCATTTAATTTGATTTGTGTAAAGGTATTCAAGCATGGCAGAAATTGTATTTGGATCGTATTCCGAAATTTTAATACGATGTTTTATTTGATATTTTGATTCTTTATCGTTATTTAATATCATTGGATCATCAACTTCGTCATTATCGTAATCATCGTTACAATCATCATTATCGTTACTTTCATCATCATCGTTACTATCAATATCGATATCATCATTGGTACCATCATCTGAAAGAATCTTTGCAAAAAATTTGGATCTTTTAGAAAGTATTGAACTACATGCATAGAATTTTTCACCTTGTACATTCAATTCTACATCAACCGATCGAAAATCAAATAATTGATCTTTCCATGCATCTATAAGATTTTTTGGCGTATTTTCAGGAATATACTTTTTATAAAAGCTGATTTCTTTATATTCAATGTCACCAATAATAACTCCAATTATCAATTCCTTATTTTGAAGTAATGATTTTTTAATTACATTTGAGTATCCATAGCCTAAATCAAAGAAACAAAAAAACTTATAAATTAAATAACATTAAAAAAGAATAATTGTTATATAGAACGTTAGATATTACCGCCACATCCAATATTAGTTTCAGGAGGTACAACAAAGTTTTTGTTAAAAATGTCAGTCATTTGATTATTATTCTTAATTTCTTTTATAAAAATTTTAAAAGATAATTTTGAACGTTCTCTCCAAGTAATTTCATCCGGACCCGCGACTGGCTTTAAATAAAGCCCATAATATTCTTTATTTTCAAATTGAAATAATAATTGCCAAAACACTTTATTATTTGTGCTAAAAATAGGGCTATAATAACTTCCTTTTATTTCAAGAGATTTAGGTAAAGTTATTTGATAGGTTAGCTGTGAAGTTGTTTGAGGCATTTTTTTTTTTTTAAAAAAAAAAAAGGAAGAAATGATTGATCTGAAAAAAGCTTTTAACTTATTTATATAGGCACATGATTATATTCTGACGCAACCTTATATATATGATGTAATTAAATTACTTCTTTAAATGTCGTCTAGCATTGCATATAGTATCCCTTTAAGTTAGTACCTCTCAAAAAATACCCGTAGATCTCTATGCGGATTATTTGATAAAATTCGCTAAAACATCTTGCTCGTTCTCGATCTGAAAAGAGATATTTAAATTTTTATAATTGATAGAATACTTGATTTATATAAGTAATTCAGTTATGATACTTTTTATTTGGCATTGATTTTTCATTACTATGGTTATTGTAGTCATTTGATTTATTGTCCAACAAGCATAGAACAACTTCGAAGTGATGTTTTTAAAAAAAGTTACGTTAACAAAGATAATTTGATCATTCTTTCCAAATAATTTCATCTGGACCTGCAATTGACTATGACTATAACTAAATTACATGAGTTTTTAACTTGATAATTTATTTAAATTTACTTAATATGTCAACCTTGAAGTCGGTTGAGGAAAATATTTTATTATATAGATCCGTTATTTGTTATATGACTAACTTTCGTTTTATATATAATTACAGGTGAATTGAATTGCAAATATAGTGCTTAATTACCGCCATAAGACAATACAAATACGGACACTATAAATATCTATATCTATTTCTATATCTAATTTTATTCATAAAACAATGAGTATATATTTTATCTAGACATTATACATTGAATTTTTAGCTATAATTAATTAAAGCTTTTCAAAAGAGGCATGGACAAAATGCTAATCAAAAGTAAAACTATTTAACTTTTTGAATTTTGAAAAATTCTGCCCAAATTTCCGACAAAACCACGTTATAATTTGGATAATTTACTAAATTTGCCAAAACATTTTTAAATTCTTGAGAATTATTGATTTCTTCGAAATTTTTAGCCATAAATTTTAAAACTGGACCCTTTAAATCTTCATATCTTGAAGCCAAATTAAACATAATCTCTGATACATTAGAAAGATTTAATTCATTTAAAATCCTGATTTTAGCTCGTTCTCGAAGATCTGATAAAAGATATTGATCCGCCAATCGAAATAATCCTACAGCAATAGAATCTTTATCTTTATTTGTCCATTTAACTTGATTAGTATAAAGATATTCAAGCATGGAAGAAAATGTAATTGAATCATATTCATAAATTTCAATACGATGCTTTATTCGATGTGTTGATATTTCATTATTTTTTGTCAAATTATCCTTTAATAGTACCTTTGAATCATTTGTAACATCATCATTATTATCATTTTCATCATTATCATCATCGTCTCCTTGAACGACTGTTGATTCAGACCATTGTCCTGATAAAATTTTCGCAAAATATTCGGATCTTTTAGAAAGTATTGAGCTACAAGCATAGAATTTTTCACCCTGTACATTAAATTCCACATCAGCTGGTTGATAATCAAATAATTGATCTTTCCATGCATCAATAAGATTTTTTGGAATAGAATTAGGAGAATATGCTTTAGAAAATCCTTCTTTATAATCAAGATTTTTAATTGTAACTCCAATTATCAATTCTCCATTTTGAAGTACCGATTTTTTAAATACTTTTGAGCATCCAAAACCTAAATAAAAAAATAGGAACTCATATATGTTTAACAAAAAAGATAGTAAAAAGAAAAAGTTAATCGTAAATATGGAATTTTAAATATTTTACCGTATATTATTTTAGTATCAGGAGGTATAACAAGATTACTATTACAAAGTTCAGTGGTGTGATTGTCTTTAATTTCTTTTATAAATATTTTATAAGATAATTTTAAACGTCCTCTCCAAGTAACTTCATCTGGATCCGCAACTGGTTTTAAATAAAGTCCATAAGATTCATCTTCAGATTGAAATAATAGTTGCCAAAACATATTATTATATGTGCTAAAAACTGGACTATAATAATTTTCTTTCATTTCAAGTGAATTAGATAAATTTACTTGATACGTTAGTTGAGACATTTTTTTTATAAAAAAAAAAAAAATAATTTCGGTACTGATTAATCGGGAAAACAAAATATTTATATATGTTTAGGATCATCACGTGTCAGAAGTGTCGTGATTGATGTAAACAATCTAAACCTTTTTATTATAATAAAACCATATTGTCTAACTGACGCAATAACTTAGATAACCAATAACATAAGTCATATATATGGCAAAATTCTAGAAAAATTAGTATTACCACCGAAATATTCATATATTCCATATATTCATACATTGCACATCAAAACTCACCATAAATAGGGATCTTGCACATTCTAAGGAGGAAGATACTATTCACTTTGCACTGCATTACGCGATATATGATATTTAATATATACAGTACGAATATGATTTGCTTCTTCCTTCATTTCATTATACTGTTAAATTGACAATATCATCTAATTTTATTGACTTCCAATTTTTTTCTTATAAATATGGACAGTTTTAAAATGATTTTCAAATTAAACAAAACAAAATTACAATTTTACTATAAATAAAAGAATTACTGAATTTAGTATTGGGAGTATTAGTTCAAATAGAAGCTTATGCCGGTTGTAGACCAAACTTGACCATGTACCTAAATTATTGGCCCATTCTAATAATGCCTTAAAACTGTACCAGCGATGATCTCCCAATTTGGGCTGATTGGACGATGGTCTACAACATGCACAATGACAAAAATGGATTTGTTAGATGATCGGCAGGAACTACTAAAATGAGTTTCGTTACTTTGATAAGTATAAAAAACTCTCCATTATGTAATTTCATTAGCATGTTAATGTTCTCATAGTACTTCTTTGAAACTACTGAGAATTTATTATTTGAAATGAGTTTTTACTTTCTTGCTTTATTGCTTAATATCTTAAGAATTTAAACGTAAAATCATTTGTAAATTATATTTAAGTAAATCAGTTTATCTAATTGGATATGATGATTATGATCCAATCGGCGAAAACTAAATTATCTCTTTACGGAACTTTACATGATTTTGATCAAACTTATTAATTAATGCTAGTAATTTTGCAATATGCAGAATATGTATTATGTCAAACTACTTACGTTGTTAGTTTGTATTAACCGTTTGTGATCAAATTCAGATTTAAGGTTAATATCAAAAAAATGTCATGTGTTAGCAGCTTTGTTTCACATTTCATAAAAAGGATGTGATACAAGGAAATAATGCAGAACTTTCTAAAATGATCAACAATATGGAACCTTTTTTTTCAGTCATTCAAACCTTCGATAAAAACCGGCTTTATATTTTTTTTCCTTTTTTATCTTTCATATTTTTGTTCTATTGCATTCACGTGATCAAATATTTTGCGTTTGTCTTATTTATAGAAGATGAAAGTTCATTTTACAGAAAGAATTATGTAAGTAGTCAATGGGTAATCAAAATAGGATTGATTTATTTATCTATTATAAAAAAGTAATAAAAGAGCATTAAAAATATCGCTATCATAAACTAACATTATCGTACAAACAATATTCTATAAAAGAAAATAAAAAAAAATGGAAGAAGATTTAGTTTATCAAGAAGAACAAGAAATTAAGTATACTCTAAAAGAATCAAAATTTTGTGCGGAGTGTAATGGACCTACGTCTTTCGGTTGGTGTGTGACATGTGAAACTAATTTTATGAAGAGAAGATTTCCTTATTGGTCATCAGGAAATAAAGATATTGATGAATTAATCCGTCATACTCAATTAAATTCCTCACAAACTTGTGATTATTTGGAATGGATTCCATTTGAGACATTTGAAATGGTCAAATATATTGGAAGTGGTGGATTTAGTAGCATTTATTCAGCTTTTTGGATAGAAGGACCCAGATTGAATTGGTATGAAGGGTTGCAAGAATGGACTCGAACTGGTCCAATCAAAATTGCTTTGAAACGACTTGATAATTCAATAAATATTACAAGTTCTTACGTTGACCAGGTAACTATAATTAAATTAAACGGTTTTATAATTGTTTCCCGAAGATAAGCACAATCATAATATCCATATGTTCTTTTTTTTAAAATTTTCCTCTTCAAATTGTAGATTAAAGCACATCATAAATGTATTCAGTCAGCTTCATTAGCTGAAACATTTGGGATTACAAGAGATCCGACATCTAATTATATGATTATTATGAAATATTATGAAAACGGCAACTTATACCAATATCTTGATCGTTCTAACGGGATTCTTTCCTGGAAAGATATAGTCGATATATTATGGGGAATAGCTGAAGGTCTTAAAAAGATTCATTCTGAAGGGAAAGTTCATAAAAATGTTCATGGAGGAAATTTACTTGTGGATGAGAATGACGTTACAGATACTCGTGTTAGTGATGTTGGTCTTTATGGACCATGTTACTATGATAAAACAAATCAAATATATGGAGTTTTGCCATACATTGCACCAGAAGTTTTACGTGGTGAAAATTGCAATACCACTTCCGATATATATTCATTTGGTATTATTATGAATATTCTTGCAACCGGAAAAAGACCTTGGTATAATAGAGCTCATGATATTAATTTAGCAAAAAATATTTGTAATGGTGAAAGGCTCGAAATCCCGGAGGATACACCAGGTTTTTACGCAGAACTGATGCGACAATGTTGGAACAATGAACCAGAAAACCGTCCAACTGCATCTTATTTATATAAAAAATTAAATTGGATCAATTTAATTCGTGATAATCCAACTCCGTTTGATGATAATTATTACGTTTCTGAAGAAAAAAGATGTAAAATAATTTCTCAATTACCTAAAACATATACTCATCCGGAAATACATCCCGAAGCATATTATACAAGTAGACATTTATATTTTCCTGAATTATTCAAACGAAAAAATTTTAACTGAACGTATTTCAATTTGTTTTATTTAATTTTTAACTATAGAATTTATCAAATAATCATTTTTGGGGCATTCTTCCTGATTATTTTCATTTTTTTTATTTATTCTTAATAACTTGATAAATATTTATATTTCCTTTTTTATCATATATAAGTACTGCATTAAAGTTTTACAGCAATATTCACTGACGCACGGCATCATGTGATATATATTTTTTGTTTTATGATCCATTTCATTTTCTGTTAAATTGACAATATCATCTAATTCTTTTTGACTTCCAATTTTCTCATAAATATGGACAGTTTTCAAATGATTTTCAAATGAGAAAAAACAAAGTTATATGTAGCGATTATCGAAGATAATTAAGGGCACTCAACAGGAGGAAATGATCGGCAATCTATACTTAATTTTACGGGCTTCGTTTATATTAATAAAATTTTTTTTGGAATTTCGTGTTCTTTATTACACAAACTTTTTTAATGAGCAAAAAAAAAACAGTGTGCAGTAACTCTTTTGACTAAGGGAATTATTTTAAAAACTTGCACTATGGGATATATGCATAAAACTGGTGGGAAGCATGCAAATATAAAAGATAAAAAAGAATAAAAATAAAAAAAAGCTAACCTAAAACTAAATAAAGGTTTAAAAACTAAATAAGAACAAAAATTAACTTATATTTGGTCAAAATGATTCAAAATAAATCATTTAAAATTTAAATTAGCTGGAAATTTACGGTCGGAATCTTACGTTCCTCCATAGTAAAGTCGAAGACGTGGAACTTTAGCGACTTCAAACTCCCAACTTCACCCAACTTCACCCAAATGCCATGACATAAGAAATCATCTAAGGGGCATATGAGGCTAAGGATAAATTAACTTGGTATGTATAAATTAACTAGTTTGCTGGATCATGGATGCCTGCAGGGTTCACGCCTCACATGCATTCAAGCATAGGTTATCTTCTCTGTATAACTTTTTTGTGTGCCAGGTTGGTGGCGCAGCCTTATATATAATATGCATTAGCACGTGATTTCATATGGGATGTGATATTTAATTGTCACCGATCACGTGATTATCCTGATCGCGTTGTTTATATTTATCTCAGCGACTTAGATTTTTTTAAGTGGCCTGATCTCTATTTGTCATCCCTTATTTGTCACTGCTGCGCCACCAACCTGGCACACAAAAAAGGGTCTTCTCTGCAAGTGGCTTAGCCAGGATTGACACTATTAATTACTATCTTTAAAATTTGCATATCATATCACATGACGAGATGATGCAGTAAAAATGGGAATATTAACCAGTTGAGTGGCGATTCGTCCCTTAATTGTTTTACTATAAATACAATGTGGAAGTATCGGAATCTATCTTCAGACAGAAGCTTCCAATCACTATGTCCAATGACAAAAAAGAATTTTAGATGAACGGCATCTTCAAATGGAAACTCTAGAGCGTTATTGGTAGCTTCCGTAAAGTTTAGGCTAAATTATGAAATTATACAGCGATCCAATTACTTTTTTATAGCTTTTTTCACAATCGTAACACAAAACTTTTCGTTGTGAATGTTAAATGGCTAACTCGATTTGTTGGGGTTCATTCTTTATAGACATTTGCGTTCGGGATAAAACTTTATTAGTTTATTCGTGATCTTTCCCACCGACCGCAGTTAAATGAGCTTGATTGGTTTACTGTTAAATTGCACATATGACATACATTATATACACAGTTTTTAATATATGATTAATAGCGTAAAATTCAATGAAAATTCCTTTTCTATTCCAAAAAAAGCAAATTATTAGATGATATTCAACGTGACCTTGGCATTTATCTTATGTACAACCCCTATTCAGCATTACAAGCTTCATCCGATTTTAGAACATCGCTACGACGGTACGTGATGTTCACATTATATTTTCTTTTCTTTCAATATATTTGAAATACTATAGCCATGTTAATATTCTCGTGACACTTATTCGAAACCGCTAAGAATTTTTATTAAGAGTTTTATTTTTCTTACATAATATCTTTGAGTTAAGAAGACAATTCTTGCTTAAATATAATGTTAGAGTTACGGTAAATAAAGAAATAAAAATCGGTTTAAACATTTAAAATAACGATGATTATATTCAAGTAAACTAATTTAATCATACAATTGAATTAAATTGAAATATTGACCAATCGGTGAAAACTAAATTATGAATAGTCATACATGATTTTACAAGTAATAATTTTGCGTGACGTGACAAACTATTTTTAATAATGATAAAGTTTTTGTATTAAAGTCAGTTTAGGGCTAATTCTGTGATTCAAACAAATATCATTTCAGAGGTATTTATTGGCGCAAACAAACATCGTTTTAGGGTTAATTGTTTGACCATTTGTTTCATATTTCTTAAAAGGAAGTGAATAAAAGGAAATTATATATTCGTTTTATTGTAAGATTTTGTGGTGATTTTGCAGGTGTTATCTTTTTTTCCATTTTTTTACGTACGTGATCAATTATTGTGCGTTTTCTAATAGTAAATTAAGGGACAAGAATTAATTAAGTAAGTTAATAATAATTTTTATTCATAAGAACCAAAGAGGATACATTTTAAAAAAGTAATTAAAGAGCACTTTTTACAAGCAAAATATGATTAAAAAATATCTCTACCATAAACTAACACTATCGTATAAACAATATTTCTATAAAAAAAATAAAAAAAAATGGAAGAGAATTTAGTTTATCAAGAAGATCAAGAAATTAAATTTACTATGGAAGAATCAAAAAATTGTCCGGAATGTAATGGACCTACTACGTCTTTCGGTTGGTGTGCGATATGTGAAACTAATTTTATGAAGGAAAGATTTCCTTATTGGTCATCAGGAAATAAAGATATTGATGAATTAATCCGTCATACTCAATTACATGCCTCACAAACTAGTGATCATTTAGAATGGATTCCATTTGAGGCATTTGAAATGGTTAAATATTTTGATTGGAAGTGATGGATTTAATGGAATTTATTCAGCTTTTTGGATGGAAGGACCCAGGTTGTATTGGGATGAAAGATTGCAAGAATGGACCCGAACTGGTTCATTCGAAGTTGCTTTGAAACGACTTGATAAATCAATAAATATTACAAGTTCTTACGTGACCAGGTAACTAAACCAATTTATAATTTAATCACAATCATACTACCCATACGTTCTCTTAAAATTCCCTCTTCCAAATTGTCACAAACAAAAACATCTATAAAGCCGTATCGAACGGTTTTCTTTATAAAATCCTTAACTAACCGCATTTCGGACAAGCAATTTTCGCGTGGTAGTAATAACTCTATCAAAGTGTGAAATGCGATTTCGTCATACTCTTCAAATGATCTAAGTGCCTTCGCACCATGTAAATTTATAATTAGGTTAACAAATGACAAAATATTGCCATCTAATAGTGAAAGTATGCATCTTTCTTCTTATCGCATTCATCAATGTTCCGCTATTATTAAAAAAAGAATTTTCAGTATTAAAGACGGGACAATAGTGTACATCGAAAAATCACAATAAACACAATTCAGAACCAAAATATTCATTGCATTACGGTTAAAAACAAACAAATAGCTCTCTTTAGTCACTCAAATATTGTTTCTTTTAACTAAAATTGTTTCAACTAATATGTCAAAATCTATTAAAAAACGCATCTATTGTAAACAAAAATTGGCTATCAAAATTACGCTATAAAATTAAAAACAATCACAGCTTTATAATAATATTCTATATAATCAAGCTTTTCGAAATATTTATTTTTTTCTTTTGTTATTTAATGGGTATTTTAATTTGATAAAAAAAGAGAAATAATTTTATCTACGGCTTGATCTGTGGCACAGCATGTATTCCCCCTAAAATGTTACGTAATAAATGTCACCTAGTGAGATTCTAAATATGGTAAAGGCAAGAAAATGGTGACATAAACTATCCTGTGTAACAAATTATACTACCGTACCATTCCGAAATTAAACAACCATTTTTTTGTACTTAATTCCGGCCAAAGTGATCATAATTCTGGTCAAAATCACCATAATGCGGGCCAGGGTTGCTTATTTTTGGGGGGTTGTTTAATTTCGGAATGGTACGGTATTTCATACATTTGAAAAAAATATCCTACAAGTATTACAAACTTCTAGTAGACTTATACTCGCATGACTCGCATGAGTCGCGTCAATATATATTAGCTCGCGTCGTTCAGGTAAGTATAAAAAAGAGTTTACAATTCGTAATTTGTTAATACGTTTTTTAAAAAAATGAAAAAAAATGACAAAATGAATGCTGTTGCTAGAGGAAATGCCTTCGAGGACAAAATAGAAAGAATTTTAAGAAACAATAATATTGAGAACTACAAGATAAGGTGAGATATCACTAAGTAATGCTGAGTTATATATATCTGAAGTTACGCTGCCACTAGGATAATTAGACAGAGAACTGGAAGCGCCTCGTGGCCACAGTTTGCGAAAGTTACCAGTCAAGTAACCAGACTTGACGTATGGTGGACGGCCTACTGTGAACGTCCTTCTTTTTTTAATTATCTGAAAGCACTGTGTTTAATTCCAGTGTTGTGGTGAATAGGATATATGTGTAGATGTTTTTAACCGTGTCTAATTCCGGGGCGTTTATCTTAATAACTATGACGTTTACTTACACATTTTTTGCACATAATAATAGTATTCAGTCAGCTTCATTGGCTGAAACATTTGGGATTACAAGAGATCCGACGTCTAATTATATGATTGTTATGAAGTGTTATGAAAACGGCAACTTGTACCATTATCTTGATCGTACTAACGAGACTCTTTCCTGGAAAGATATAATCGATATATTATGGGGAATAGCTGAAGGACTTGAAAAGATTCATTCTGAAAGAAAAGTCCACGAGAATGTTCACGGAGGAAATTTACTTGTGGATGAGAAAGACGTTACAGATACTCGTGTTAGTGATGTTGGTATTTGTGGACCACGTTACTATCATGAAACAAATCAAATATGGAGTTTTGCTATACATTGCACCAGAAGTTTTACGTGGCGAAAATTATACTGCTGCTTTTGATATATATTCGTTTGGCATTATCATGAATACTTTCGCAACCGGAAAAAGACCTTGGTATAATAGAGATCATGATATTAATTTATCGAAAGGTATTTGTAATAGTGAAAGGCTTGAAATTCCGGAGGATGTGCCAAGCTTTTACGCAGAATTAATATAGAGCAATGAACCAGAAAAACGCTCAACTGCATCTTATTTAAATGAAAAAATGGGAGAATGGATCAATTTAATTTGTGATAATACAAATCCATTTAATGATAATTATTACATTTCTGAAAAAAAAGGTGTAAAATAATTTCCTAATTACTTAATATGTAGAAATACATCCCGAAGCACATTATGAATTCAAAAAAAAATTTACCTGAACGTATTTAAATTTTTTTATTTAGCTTTTAACCATAGAATTTATCAAATAATTATTTTAACTATTATTCTTAATAAATTTGATAAATTTTTATATTTCCTTTTTTATTTATATAAATTAAAAATTAAAGAAGTTTAACTTTATGATAATCATTACTTATTTTTATTCTTGCGAATGTTGTATTATTTTAATACAGGAATCAGACATACATTCTAAAGTGGGAGATACAGAACGATTTACAGCAAGTAATGTTTACTGGTGCATTGCATTACGTGATATATATTTTCATCCAATGATATTTAAGTTATTATTCTGCAAAGATTATAAATAATTCAAACCTTTTTCATTACTCTTACCAGTGTCATTATCAACTATTTTATGATTTGCTTCTTCTATTTCATTATCTGTTAAATTGACAATATCATCTTAATTCTTTAATTTTTTCTCATAAATATGGACAGTTTTTCAAATGATTTTCAAATGATGAGAAAAACAAAATTATAGAAGATAACTAATTTGGAAAAATGTAAATAGAAATTTTTTTCAGAAATTAACCAAATCTAGTATGGAAGTATTGGAAGCTTCAAGTGGAAACTTCGATGGAAGCTTCAAATCATTGTGCCCAATGATAAAAAAGAATTTAATTGATCGGCGTGACGGCGTCTTCCATAGAATTTCTAGGAAGCTTCCAAGAACATTCCACGTAATATAAAGTGCCTTTATTATAAATTTTATTTATTTTATTTAGATCAATGTATTTAAAATATTATAGGCATGTTGATATTCTCGTGACAATTATTTGAAATTGCAAGAAATTTTTATTTGAAAAGAGTTTATAATTTCTTGTTTAATATCTTTGGGTAAAGAAGAAAATTGCTTAAATTTAATGTTAGAAGTTATATTAAAGTAAATAAAATAAAAATCATTTTAGCTTTTTTAATTTTGTTATCGCATTTAAGTAAATCAGTTTATCATACAATTGAATAAATTGATGGTCCAATCGGTGAAAAACTAAATCATAAAGCCCCTTTTTTCTTTCTATTACGGAACTTTATCTTTACATGTACTGATTAAGCTTATCAATTAATGCTATTAATCTTACAAATGTTTAATACATTGTAAATAAGATTTTGCATTATTATTTGTATTTTGTATTATTAATTATTGCGTAATTATAATATAAATGTACAAAGGGCAAAACTTTATTGCTTTCAAGTGGAATTTATAATTTTTTTTTTTATATAAAAAGGTTTAAAACAATCAATTCGAGTTATACGGTAAGAAAAAATTTTTTCTGCAAACATTGAAATTTGGAACGTGGACCTAAACCCGATTAATTTTCCAGAGTCAATTTTTTTGAAAAAGTCATAATGGTTCGGAAAAACTTATGTATTTACGTTTTTAAATAATGAGGAACATTTTTCTCTTACAAAACACGAATTAATTAAGGAATCAACTTCATGAATGCTTTGAATTAGAAAGTCAGATTACATCATATATTTCAGTCGTTCATTAAGATTTTTATCTCTTACAAAGAGATTAGATTTTGGCACTTCATAATTTTAGCATCATTTATTTATAACTTTTACTTTGTTTGATGGTTAAAATAATAATTTATAAATTATAATACTATTGGTTACATTATTTATAAATTCAAAAAAGAAAGAGATAAAAATATAAATAGTAACGATTACAATCTAAAGAGACCTATGATGATGTCAAAATGCGAAGATAAAAAGGCAAGCATTCACAATATTGTAATTAATTTTTTATAAGATATTCAAAGAATGTGTATTCTGGTGAATACTAGAACCATCATGATTCTAACTTTGAACAAAATTCAACTGATAATTATTGATAATTGAAAATTTATCTTTCAATTTCAATATAATAAAAAATAGATATTTAATAATAATAAACAAATAATTATTGCAATATCTGTCAAACTACTTACATTGTTAGTTTGTATTAACCGTTTTTGATTAAAGTCAAATTTAGGGTTAATATAATATCAAAAATAAGTCATCTGGGCGCGTTGACGGCTTTGTTTCACTTCCATATAAGGATGTGATACAAGGAAATAATGCAGATCATTCTAGAATGAATCATCAAAAATGTGGCTTTTTTTTTCATTCAGACTATTCAGACTTCGACAAAAACCGGCTTTATATTTTTTTCCTGTTCCTCTTTATCTTTCATAATTTTTGTTCTATTGCATTCACGTGATTAAATATTTTGCGTTTGTCTTATTTATAGAAGATGAAAGTTCATTTTATAGAAAGAATTATGTAAGTAGTCAATGGGTAATCAAATGAGAATTGATTTTATTTATCTATTATAAAAAAGTAATAAAAGAGCACTTTTTTACAAGCAAAATATGATTAAAAATATCGCTATCATAAACTAACATTATCGTACAAACAATATTCTATAAAAGAAAATAAAAAAAATGGAAGATTTAGTTTATCAAGAAGATCAAGAACAAGAACTTAAGTATACTCTAAAAGAATCAAAATTTTGTCCGGAGTGTAATGGACCTACTACGTCTTTCGGTTGGTGTGTGACGTGTGAAACTAATTTTATGAAGGGAAGATTTTCCTATTGGTCATCAGGAAATAAAGATATTGATGAATTAATCCGTCATACTCAATTAAATTCTTCACAAACATGTGATTATTTGGAATGGATTCCTTTTGAGGCATTTGAAATGGTTAAATATATTGGGAGTGGTGGATTTAGTAGTGTCTATTCAGCTCTTTGGATGGAAGGTCCTAGATTGGTTTGGGATGAAGGATTGCAAGAATGGACCCGAACCGGTCCAATCAAAGTTGTTTTGAAACGTCTTGATAATTCAATAAATATTACAAGTTCTTACGTTAATCAGGTAACTAAAATTAAATTAATCGGCTTTATAATTTTTTCTCAAAGATAAGCGCAATTATACTTAGATTTACTCATCTAAATTATAGATTAAAGCGAATCATAAATGTATTCAGTCAGCTTCTTTAGCTGAAACATTTGGAATTACAAGAGATCCGACATCTAATTATATGATTGTTATGAAGTATTATGAAAATGGCAATTTGTATCAATATCTTGATCGTTCTAACGGAATTCTTTCTTGGAAGGATATAATCGACATATTATGGGGAATAGCTGAAGGTCTTGAAAAGATTCATTCTGAAGGAAAAGTCCATAAAAATGTTCATGGAGGAAATTTACTTGTGGATGAGAAAGTCGTTACAGATACTCGTGTTAGTGATGTTGGTCTTTATGGACCATGTTATCATGAAACAAATCAAATATATGGAGTTTTGCCATACATTGCACCAGAAGTTTTACGTGGCGAAAATTATACTGCTGCTTCTGATATATATTCGTTTGGCATTATCATGAATACTTTCGCTACCGGAAAAAGACCTTGGTATAATAGAGCTCATGATATTTATTTAGCAAAAGATATTTGTAATGGTGAAAGGTTAGAAATTCCGGAGGATACACCAAGCTTTTACGCAGAATTAATGCAACGATGCTGGGATAATGATCCAGAAAAACGTCCTAGTGCATCTTATTTAAATGAAAAAATGGGCGAATGGATCACTTTAATTTGTGATAATCCCAATCCTTCAGAAATTTTCGACGAATACAATATTTCTGAAGATAAAAGATGGAAAATAATTTCACATTTACCTAAAAATTATGTTCATCCAGAAATACATCCTGAAGCATTATATATTAGTAGACCCTTGCATTTTCTGAACAATATAACATAACCTCTTTTTCTTGCGCAAATGTACATATAGCTTTTGACCCTTTTAATACATCTGATTTTTTTCACAATTTGTTAAATTTACTACACAATTGTTGATGATGAATCGAGAAGATGGGTTAAATAAATAATGCATTTGCGCTTCTTGCACTTTCGTTGTTTGATTTTTTTTGTTAGATTAATTAAATTTTTTTCTTATTATTATTATTATTATGCAATTTATCAAAAATATGATTTTATGAATTAAAATTATTTATTCATCTTTATGTTATATTTTATTTGTTATTGATATTCTATTATTATGATTAAGAACTTATAATCCGTTTTTAAAGACTACGCAGGAATGCAGAAATTTTATAGGTTATGTGAAGTTATTTTTTTCTTAAAAAAAAAGTCAACAGATTATGAAGTTTTTTTTTAATATTATGTAAATTATATAAATTATAAAATGCAATAAATGCAATAAATTCGAAATTTTAAACCTATTAAGATGAAGGAAATTTTTGATTGGTTGAGGTACTGAATATTTATTACAATATATAAAATATATGATATATTGCATAGTTATTCAATGGCTTTCCCAGCGTTCTGTGATATCATTTGGATTGTTTGAAGTTGAATATTATTGGAAGGAACCAATCTTGATTGGAATCAAAGTAATGAGGAATGTTAAACCGATAGCACTCTTGATTGCTGATTCTCGTAGTAAATGAATTCGGGCATCATTTTTTAATAATGACACGATAACAAGTGACAACAAAATTGATTATTATTAATATCAATACGCCTTTTAAGTATAAAGTCCATAAATAACAGCAAGAAAACGGTGAACACCTGATACAACAAGTGACTGGAATTCTGAGTATACAGTAAATTCTCTAAGGCAATAGAGGTTAAATGGTAAACTGATCTCAAGAATTAACATTAATCTTATTCTAAGAAATTTCTTCTTAAATCAGTTTTTGATTTGGCGATGAATATTCCGTTAATGAAAGAATTTTATAATGATTGATTTTTTATTCGTGTTATTAAATTTTCATTAAGATTTTTTTCCTTATCTGATTACCAAAACAAGATCAGAAATTTTCGTAACCCCAGTAATTCATGCTATTCATATTCCTTAAAAAGGAAGGGATAAAAGGGAAAAATGCATACCGTTCTAAAATGATCAACAAATGACATTCGATTTTTAAACTTTCTTTTTTGGAATTCACGTGATCAAATTTTATATTATACGTCATTTTACAAGGGAAAAATAAAGAATTAAGTTTAATAATTCATGGGTAATTAAAGAGAATATATTTTATAAAAAAGCCATGAAAAGACCAGCGAAATATGATTAAAAAAAATCGTTATCGCACAAACATCATTATATAAAAAATGGAAGAAATTTACCTTATAAAGAAGATCAAGAATTTAAATTTATTCCAAAAAACTGTACGAAATGGATCGGTTGATGTATAAGGTGTGAAACCAATTTATTGGTCATCAGGAAATAAGAATTTAATTCGTCATACTCAATTACATGGCTCACAAGTCCAAAGCATCGAAAAAATGGGCGAACGTTAATGAATACCCTTGATCCATTTTGGAAGGAACTAACCTTGATTGGAATCAAAGTAATGAGGAAATGTTAAACCGACTATAATGAATGAATCCGAGCATCGTTTTTAACAATTATAGCTACTACAGTACTAACGATAAAACTGATGTTTATTATTGCTTCCAAAATATTAATGCTCCTTTTACGTATAAGTTCATAAATAACAGTAAGAAACGGTGGAACACCTGATACAACAAGTGCTCAGATTTCTGGTATACACAAAAAAATAAATAATAATAATAATACAGTGCAATAGTCATTTCACTGTTAATTGTATAATAAAAAGTATTTATAAAATTATTAATTATAAATAATATTAGAATTTAAAATAAATAAATAAATAAATGAAAATGAAGCGGAAAAGAAAATTCCAAAAATGATTATTTTATAAAAATAAGTTAAAATTTTTTTGATTAGTGATCATTTTTTAGATAATTCAGGAAAAATCAAAAGTCTACTTGTATAATATGCTTCGGGATGTATTTCTGGATGAGTATATGATTTAGGTAATTGAGATATTATTTTACATCTTTTTTCTTCAGAAATGTAATAATTATCATCAAATGGATTTGAATTTTCACAAATTAAATTAATCCAGTTTAATTTTTTATATAAATAAGATGCAGTTGGACGGTTTTCTGGTTCATTGTCCCAACATTGTCGCATTAATTCCGCATAAAAACTTGGTGTATCCTCCGGAATTTCGAGTCTTTCACCATAACAGATATCTTTTGCCAAACTAATATTATGAGCTCTATTATACCAAGGTCTTTTTCCAGTTGCGAGAATATTCATAATAATACCAAATGAATAAATATCGGAGGCAGCACTATAAGATTCTCCATGTAAAACTTCCGGTGCAATATATGGTAAAACTCCATAAATTTGATTGAAACTTCCATTTTCAAGATAATAGCTTGGTCCATAAAGGCCCACGTCACCAATACAAGCGTTTATAGAAATTAGTTCATTTCCAATAAATAAATTTCCTCCATGAAGATTTTTATGAAATTTTCCTTTAACGTGAATTTTTTCAAGACTTCTAGCGATTCCCCGTAACATATCTATTATATCTTTCCAAGAAAGAATTCCATTGTGACGATCAAGGTATTGGTACAAATTTCCGTTTTCATAATATTTCATAACTATCATGTAATTAGATGTTGAATCTTTTGTAATTCCAAATGTTTCGACAAATGAAGCCAATTGTATACATTCATGATGTACTTTAATCTATTAGAAATATGGAATCAAAAAATAAATAAATAACGATTGAAAAAAAAAGCTCATTTGGTTTGCTAAAAAGAATATGATTAGATGAAATTACCTGATCAACGTAAGAACTCAAAATGTTTAATGAATTATCGAGACGTTTTAAAGCAACAAAAGTAGGACCAGTTCGAGCCCATTCTTGCGTACTATCATCCCAATTCCACCTAGGACCTTCCATCCAAACCGCTGAATAAATACTACTAAATCCACCACTCCCAATATACTTACCTATTTCAAGTGTTTCAAATGGAATCCACTCTAAGTAATCACAAGCTTGGGAGGCATTTCGTTGGGTATGTCGGATTAGCTCATCAATCTCTCTATTTTCCGATGTCCAATAAGGAAATTTTCCCTTCATAAAATTAGTTTCACACGTCATACACCAACCGAAAGATGTAGGACGATCACAATCTGGACAATCCATTTTTCTTTTTTAATATAGTTTAGTGATGTTAAATTAACTGATAAATAGTTTTGGTATTTTACAGTTTTACATAAAATTCTGGTTAAATGGAGTTAATCTTAAGGTTAATAGTTTAAAATTATATATATAATTAAGCTACATACAGTAAACATGAGAAATATCTACTTTTGAAGCAAAATGTTAATTATCTAATCAATATTGATATTTTGTTAAACCTACTTTAACATCTATTTTAGCAACCAGATAAAGTTTTGATTTAATTGTAAGTATTAGTATAGGGTTTTTATGCTTTTTTTAAAATATTTTTAGATTTATTTATTCCGATAAATTAAAAATATAGTGCAATCGAGAATATCATACAAATTTAAAATGTTTAAAAATGGAAACAAGATAATGAAAAAATAGAATATCATTTTGATCTTCTAGTAAGTTCTGCGTAATTTCCTTTTATCACTTCCTTTTATGGAATATGAACAAAACGATGTTTGTTTGCGCGAACGGAATGAAAATTGTAAAATTTGATTTTAATCATAAACGGTTAATACAAAACTTTATTAATAGTAATGCTAAAAGTAGTGGAAATTGGGCCTTAATTATTCTTAATGATTTCCTCAAAATTATTAATGTAATATGGATCTGGTCGACTAAAAATACCATACAACTAACTTTTTAACCTAATTTTACAATGTCTCTTTAATTGATCAATAAAAAAAATTATAAAATTTTAGGACTTTTCATATTAGCACATACGATCGATAGTACGTAGTATTGGTTTTGAAAAACACTTCTAAGTAATATTAATTGCCACCATTTACACAATTATCGCGATTATGTTTATACCTATCTAAGAAAAAGGACAATGTTAAGTGATAACCCCCAGTTATAACACTGGTATGGATGATCATTTCCCTTTTATTGACCGGGAATTATCCGGGCTACATCAAAATACCCAGTCATAGGGTCATATGACTATATGTCAATCTCACATATCTGATCACTACCTAATTTGAATTTTGTTAATTTACTAATATGACACTCTGATACTCATAATGAGGTACCCTTTTGCTTTTAAGGGTAAATTTATGATGATCTGAGAGAATCCATAAATATAGAAGTTTTAAGTTTTTCCGGCTTATTCTTTTAAAAAAAATAAAAAATAAAAATGTCTCAAAAAATTTCAAGGTTAAACTATCAAATCAGTATAACTAATTCTTCTGAATTAAAAGAAAAATTTTTCAGTCCTAATTTTTGTACAAATAATAATTTATATTGGAAATTATGTGTTAAACCAACAACTGAAGAATCTTATGGCGTATTTATTATTCCGGTTGCAGGTCCAGATGAAATCAACTGGAGAAATCGTTCAAAATTATTTATAAAATTATATGCAAAAGAAATCAGTGGTCAAACATATAATCTCTATAACAATGCATTTTATGTTCCAGCTGATACAAATATTACAAAAGGTAATGATTTTTTTAAAATATTATTTATCGATTATTTGATTATTTTATACTGTATTTAATATTCAAATTTATTTATTTAGCTTATGGATGCGCGGAAGCATTTGAAAGATCATCATTACGAAATGGAATATTGCTCATTGGCGTGACTTTTGAAAATTTTGAAAATGAAGAGCTTATAAATTATAATAACAGTAATGATGACAATGTTCCACTCGATTATCTTCCAAAAAGCCTTATAAATGCATGGAAAGATCATTTATATAATTTTCAACCAGTTGATATAGAATTTATTGTGAAAGATAAGACTTTTTATGCTTGTAGCTCAATAATTTCTAAAAGATCCAGTTATTTCGCAAATGTTTTATCTGGTAACTGGGCTGAATCATCCAGTAATAATATTAAAATTGAAACTGATGAGAATTTGTTACCGTTATCTGATAATGATTTATCAACTAAGATTGAGAAATCAAATTATCAAATTAAACATCGAATCGAAATAACCGATTTTACTCCTGATATATTTGCAATTATGTTAGAATATCTTTACACGAATCAAATTAATTGGATTATCAAAGATGATGAATCTATTACTATAGGATTGTTCTGTTTAGCAGATAGATATCTTTTATCAGATCTTCGTGAACGAGCAAAAATGAGAATCTTTAGTGAATTAAATCTCACTAATGTATCAGAAATTATGTTTGGTTTGGTTCCAAAATACGAAGATTTGAAAGAACCTGTTTTAAATTTTATGATTAAAAATTTTGAACAAATTAGTGAAACTCAAGGATTTAAAAATATTTTAGCAAAGTCATCTGATTATTATAAATTTAATGATATAATGTCGGAATTATTATCCGAATATTTTAAACTTCAAAAAGGTTCAAATCGTAAAACTAATAATGTTAAGATTCAGCCGGAATTAAATATTTGATTCTATGTATGTAAATGAATGGGAAAATCCAATTATTACCTTGAAAAGTAATTTAATCAAAAAAAATTTTTTAATTATGGTACATTTAGGTTCTCAATACCCATTTTTTGTTTTTTATTATTTTGTATGAGATTTAAAAGAATTTAGAATTTTTAATAACAATTATTCCATTTTATCTTTTGATTTTTACAAACTTTTTTTCTTTTTTTAATGACTTAATCTTTTAAAAATTTATTAATTTTTATTAATCAGGAAAAAATTCTTTTCTTTCTTCCACTATGTAAAGGCCACAATAAACTTAAGACTTTTCTTTACTACATACAAAAGAAATCTTAATGATTTTAAAGAAATAACACAGATGATATGTGATAAAAAGTATACATGTATAGTTGATACAGGTGCACCAGAAACGAATCTATTGTAATAATATTAAGTGAAAGGAAAATATGAATATGGGGAAATTACTACTGACCATATTAGGTACAGATAATAAATTTTAATATATTTTATTTTATTCTATAATAATTTTATCAATTTCATTAATTTTAGTGATTTAATGTACATGATTTAAGGAACATTAAATACTAGTTTAAAGTTTTAATAGAAGTCTTACTTAAAATTTTGCAATTATCCAATATCCATAAACTTACAAATCATTCCTATTTTGCAAAAAAGGATATACTGTATTAAATATAATTTATATAATTTAAAAAGAAGAAATATAAAAATTATTACATAAAATTTAGTAATTCTTCAACATAAATATTTTAGTAATGGTATTTATAAAAATAATTAAATTATTTTTTTATTAAAAAATTATAAATAATATTTTACTTAAAAATTTAAAATTCATTAATAAATTATTTAAAAGTAAATAAAAAAAACTACTATAAAAGAAATAAAAAAAAAAATAATAATAATTAAAATTAAAAATTAAAATTAAAATTATTCTTGAATTTAATAATATATATTTATATATATAATTTAAAAGTTTATAAAAAACTTATAATTAATATTATTAAAATAAAAAACAAAATTAATAATATTTAATATTACCTGTTTGAAATCATATAACTTCTGCTAAATAGTAATAAATCTACATATTTTTTACCAATAAATCATACTTAATTGATTGCTACTAATAGGATAGGTAGCTGGTGGATATTATATATCAGATATAGATATTCTTTATATTTTATTTTATTTTTATTTTTATTTTTTTTTCTTTATAAAGATGCAATTATATTTATTCTTTATATTTAAAATTATTTATCAAACTAAATAATTTGCAAAAAAAAAAAAATATTTAATATTATAATTAATTATTATTTATATATTTTTTTTATATTTAGTTTTATTTATATCATATATATACTCATAATTTTGTACTAAGTATTTTTAATTTATTATATTATCTAATTATAACTGATAATCTTTAAAAAATACAATAATTTTAATAATAAAATAAAAAAAAAATACTAAATAAACTTTATAAAGAGTTTATGTATTTTTTATAAAATAATTTTTTTTTTAACAATTTTATATTAATTTAATTTTAAATAAATGAATTATATTAAATTATATATAAATACTACTATTTAAAAAATACTATTTTTTTTTATTTTTTATTATTTAAATAAATAAAACCAATTATTTTTAAAAAAAATCAATAAATAATTTAAAATCTTCTTAAATATGCTTTTTGATTTTAATTTAATAAAATACTATATAGATTTAAATAATCTATTATTTTTTTTAATAATAAAATATATTAATTAATTTATTTACAAACTTTTAATTAATTTTTTTTTTCTTTGTAAAGGCATGATCATGTTTATTGATAAAAATGTCAAAGTAATCCAATATATTTATCACAGTAAAATAAAATAAAGTATTTTTAAATAAAATAAACATTAGGGCAGTGACACATATTACGTAATATTTAGTTTAATATAAACTTACCCCTCCCCCCCTTGTCAGATTTAACAGCCAATTAAATTATTATATTATAAATATATGATTTTATTAAGTGTAATGTAAGATTTTGACTATCCCCCTCCCCCCCTTTAATAATTACGTAATAAGTGTCACTCCTCTTATCAAATATACTGTCCTTTCCATAGAAAAAGACTGACCAGTTACTTTAAGATTAAAAGTAACTTTTGTTATGAAAAATTTAAAAATTTGACCAATGAACTTTCTATTCAAAAACTAAACTATTCTATAGTAATGTGCATAATAATACACTGAATTGTTCTTTCATATGGTTTAAATACATACTATATATAAATTCTAACTGGTATGAAATATTAAAATATAGACCAAGTAATTAATTTAACAATACTACCAAGTTTTATTTTTATATTGTAATCAAAATTGCTGATCTATACCCTATTTTTCCCTTTACTGCTATCAGTCTTACCTATATTCAACTTAAGTTCAAGTTGTTTTTTTCTTATATTATAATACATTTTAAGTTTGTCTTCCTTAAATTTATGATCTTTAACAATCTCTTCTTTTAATATATCCAAATCTTCTATACTTTTTGCTCTCTTTGCTTCTTCAAAGATACATCTAATATTATCTATTTGCAAAGTTTTTACCTTAAGCCAAATTGAAATTTATTTAAATATATCTGTAAAATGATATTTTGTATTAGTTTTTGGTATCCAATTCACTACTAAAGTAACTTTATGCTTTTTCTAATTAATTGTATCTAAAATAATCCTATCTTTTTGCAAAATAAGTTTATCTTAAAGTCCTTTATCAAATTGTAGTCCTATATCTAATCATCAGAAATATGTGATAATATTACTGTTAATTAATTTAGTTCTATTATACTTTTAACAGTACTATATATGAAAATTAATTCGTATCTATGAATATATCTTAAATTCAAGATATTTTTCAATACTTTATTTCAGTCAAAGTGAATAATAGAATTATGTATTGACTATTTATTCATAAGATTGATTACTAAAACTAGGGGGTTTAGCAAGTTGGCATAATAACAAAAAGGTAAAACTTGACAAAACTATATTAAAGTCTTATTAAAAAGTTGGCGAAACAAGTTGAATGCTGAAACTGCTAAAACTATATTAGTAAATGGTGAAACTGAAGAAACTTTGTAAAACTATATTAAATTCATATTAAAATTTAGGCAAAACTAATCATAAAATTTTGGAGGGGTTTAGTCAAGCAACCTTATTTATTTGATTGCATTTTATTACAAGAGAATTGCTTAACTATTAAACATGATAAAACTCCACTTACTTCTAATAGAGGTATCAGTAAATTTAAAGTAAAGATCTTATTATATATAAATAAATTATATATAAAAAAGAAAATATTACATTGCATTATTTTGATTTTTTTCCTTGTTAAATTAATTAACCAATAGAATTGCAAGAAAAAGTAAGGTAAAATTACACATAAAAGTTAAAATTTCTACAGAGATTTTTATTAGAAGTAAGTGGAATTTTAGCATGATCTTTTTCAATCTTCTATTTAATCCAGTAATGGTCATTTTACTTTTTATATTTTTCCTATTATTGTTTACTAATTTTCTGATTAAGAACTTTAAGTTCAGATTGAGAAATATAATAACTTACAGATAGTTCTCTAATTCATTTAAAATTCTGTCATTGATTCATTACTAATTTTCTCTTCTTTTGATAAAATAAAGATAATGTAAATAATTTAATCAGAGATTTTAGTATTTCAATAATAAGTAGTTTACATCTTATATATATTATATAATTATTTAACATTACCACAATACACACTATTTTGCAATAATTGCAAGGAATATAAAAACTAAAATACCATATAGAATATTTATAATTAAAATAAATGTAAGTTTTAGTTTCTCAATATTATCATTCTTTTCTTTAGTTGATTTTTAATTAATATAAATTTTTCTAATAATAAAATTCAAATATGACTGAAATAATGGTCTCTAACATATTTTTTTATAGTAATGTATAAAAAATGCTATTCAAATATTTTAAAATTTTATATTTAACATTAACTATATATTTATCAAAAGAAATTATATATACAGAGTTATATTATAAAACTCTTGTTATTTAAAATGATAAGCAGCTTGTTGTTATTCTTATTTAGCGAAACTATATCCAAAAGAATATAACTATTTCCTTTATATTATAAATATAAAATGTTAACACCAGTATATAATAACTTTTCTTGTAGTTGAAAGTAAATATACTGTATTTCTAGTTGACGCTTCCTTATTGTAACAAGTTCTAACAAAGTCAAATTAAAGAGTGTATATGTAACTCATTTAATACTAAGTTATGTTTCTTCATTTTTTTTTGTAAAAATATGTTTTTAACAAAATAATAATTTTTTACTAGTTAAAATATTGTTTAAATTATTGTATAGTTGTTAAACTATTGTAGTTTTCTTTATTAGAGACGTGTTAGAAATCAGCTGATATCTCTCAATTAGTAGCCTTAACCCCCCACCCCTATCTGATTGAAATCTGATTGGTTAAAAAATTTTTATTATTAAATATTAAGTATTACTATATATAATAATTAGTATTATACAATTATCTTGACTTCTGGTGATTCAATTTGAACAAACATTTTTTTGTTTTATAGAGCTAGATTTGTAAAGCTAAATGAGAGCTATAAATTAAAAAAAAGTTTATTAAGATTGGATCACTAGAAGTCAAGATAATTGCATTATAATATTTTTTTATTTTTTTTTAATTTAATGTACGCGTGATGCGTGTTTTATTAATAGTATTTTGACTAACTCAAAAACACTATCAAAGAATGACCACCCACAAGTTCTGCCTGTGTATACATTAAATAAACTGCAATTCTATAACCCATTGACCCTCCAAAATATAAAAAATATACTGCTAATTCATATAAGGGGTGTGCCAGAAATCAGCTGATTTAAAAGGGGGTGGGGGAGTCAAGCTTCAAATCAGGTCTATAAATCACGTGACATTTATATATTTAAATATAAATTTAATTATTTTTTTATATAATTATTATA
>JADRCO010000032.1:0-68226 GCA_021464525.1 Rhizophagus sp. LPA8_4_AMF | reverse complement strand
AAACAGCATATTTAAGTTAAACTTAACTATGTCGATTCTATGTTGATTGAAAACTATAAGTTTCTTTAAAGTAAAAAAATATGGAATTATATCATCATGCAAAATACTGTTACTTAATGCAATACAGTGAAATTCTTGGTTTTGAATGGTTTGTTATGCTAAAAACTATATTGAATATTGGCCAGGTTTCTTTGAAGTTGAATTGCAAGAAAGTAGAAGTGAAAAAATAGCAAAAATTCATGCTATTTTACAAAATGAACAAGAAAGGGGAGTAATTACAATCTATATTCATTTTATTTCAATTTTTTTAAAGGAATTTGTTCATACCCTTGATTTCTTTCAATAAAAGAATATGCCAGTCTTTCCTTTTGTTAAATCACAGTTTAACATCTTAATTCTTATTTAGAATCAAATAGAATTTCATCTGATTTTGGACCTTTACTTGAAAATTTTATTTTAAATTTACATTTTAATTCACTTGACTTTTATCCAGTTTTTCAGGCTGCATTTGAAGCTGCTTTTGCAAAATTTTCTTTACATAATCCAAATTATCCTGCGCAAGAATTATTTAAAGCATGTCAAATTTTTGATCCTGCTTATTTTTTTTTTCAGATATAGGACGAAAAAATATTAGGCTTTATTCAATAATTAATGAATTTAATAATCCTTCTCATAAATTACTCTAGGAATGGTCTATTTATTGTGATCAGCAGTGAATTTTAAATGATACCAGAATCAAGGATTTTTGTTTAGAAATGGTAAATCAATTACCACTTTAGTCTAATATTACATTAAATTATATTTGGCTGCCAATTTCTAGTTGCACAGTTGAAAGAAATTTTTCTGTTTATAATATAATATTAGATGATGATTGACAAAATTTATCATTAGAATCTTTAAAAGTTTTAAATATGATGCATTTTAATTTTAATTTTAACTAGTTTTTTTTATATGGTTTTTTTTTACTTTACTAATAATTAACTAATATAATAACATAATATGTAATGAACTTTTTGTTATATGTTACAATAAAAAATAATCACAAATTATCACAAAATTAAGCTTATTAAACAACAAAATATCACAAAAAATGATCAATAAACAAAAACATAAAATCACAAAATATTAATTTATCACAAATAAATTTTGTATTATATCACAACAAAAAATCATCATCCCTGCGATAGACGTGAAGTTAAACACTAACATGTAAAAAATTGGCATTCTATTTTGGTAGTTATTGTATTACGCAAATATTTTGGCGTTTAACTTCACATTTAATGATTAGAAAAAGATGGAATACTGCTCATTAAAATCGTATTGTCAAGACGAATCCAATGGTAGTAATTTTATGCTCTAGGTGTAATAAATGAGAAGTTAGACACCAAAATATTTGCGTAATACAGTAACTACCAAAAATAGAATGACAAATTTTTATAGAAATGTTATTAATCATACAGTTGTTTTTTAACATGATTAAACCTAATAATTATCCTCGAAATTATTTCCCATTCTCTTATAATTATACACCTTAAAATCTTGCAAATTTAACGGGTTTCATGTTTCTCTTAATAAGCTTCCACTTAGGGCAAGGTTTTTTTTGGCTCCATTTAACTCATTTACAAACCACCAATTTTTTACATGTTAACGTTTAACTTCATATCTATCACACCTAGAGATATGAAACTACTAATACCATTAGATTCGTCACATCGAGATGAATCTGCTGGATTATATTTTATCCTTTTCTGATCACTGAATGCAGAGTTAAGTAATAAAACATAATTTCATATATAAAAGGCTAGTATTTTGAACAGGTTGGGTCAATTCAGGTGACCCGTTAGGTTGACCCAAAAATTTTGGGTTGGGTCATCAAATTCATGACCCGACTCATTTGACCTGTTTGACCCATTTATTAATATTAATTAAAAATGTCAAACCTGACGTTTTTTAATTAAAAAATATATAAAAAACTTTAATGATAAAAAACATTGAATCTGGCATTTTTACATTAAAAAATAAATTTTTTTTTTAATAAAAAATATCAAACCCAACGTTTTTAATTAAAAAATATATAAAAAAACTTTTTAGTAATGAAAAATGTCAAATCCAGCATTTTTATATTAAAAAAAGAATTTTTTTTTTTAATCAAAAATGTCAAACTTGATATTTTTTAAATAAAAAAATATGAAAAAAATTTTTTTCTAATAAAAATGTTGAATCTGGTGTTTTTACTTAAAAAAATTAAAAAAAGATAAAAAAGCGTCAAACCTGATGTTTTTAATAATAAAAAGGTAAAAAAAACATCAGGTTTGACATTTTTTAATAATAAAACAAAAAATGGTTTTTTTAATTAAAAACTCCAAACCTAGTGTGTAAAATCTATGTGCACATTGTGTACATGTGACACCTTAATTTTTTGTATACAGTTACACAACATAAAAATGTACACATATTATTATTAAAATAGATAAATTATATATAAAAAAGGCAATTTTACATAAAGATTTATTATAATTTTCTTAATTTAGTAATAAATCTATTAACTTATGTACATGACTTTTAATTTAGATTTTACACACTGGCCAAACTTGATGTTTTCAATAAAAAAGCAATGTAACCTTTTTTTAATTAAAACGTTAGACTAGATGTTTCTTAATAATAATAACTAAAAAACGTTTTTTTTAATTTTTAATTTAAACGTCAGATCAGATGTTTTTTAATAAAAAAACTAAGAAAAAAGTAAAACAATTTTTTAATTAAAAACGTCAAACCCGATGCTTTTTAATAGTAAAGACAAAAAATGTTTTTTTTAATTAAAAACGTCAGGTTTGACATTTTTAATAATAAAAATGAAAAAACATTTTTTTAATTAATAATGTCAGGGTTTGACATTTTTTAATAATAAAACAAAAAAAACAGTTTTTTTAATTAAAAATGCCAAACCTGACATTTTCAATAAAAAAAGCAATATAACTTTTTTTTAATTAAAACGTCAGATCAGATGTTTCTTAATAATAATAATTAAAAAAAATGTTTTTTTTTAATTTAAACATCAGATCAGACGTTTTTTAATAAAAAAACTAAGAAAAAAAGCCTTTTTTTAATCAAAAACGTTGAATTCGATATTTTTTAATAGTAAAAAAAGTAAAACATTTTTTTAATTAAAAATGTCAAACCTGACATTTTTTAATAATAATAAGATAAAAAAATGGTTTAATTAAAAATGTTGGGTTTGATGTTTTTTAATAATAAAACAAAAAAACATTTTCCTTTAATTAAAAATATCAGGTTTGACGTTTTTTAAAATGAAACTAATAAAACTAGTTTTTTAATTAAAAATGCCAAATCTGATATTTTCAATAAAAAAAGCATAAAAACCTTTTTTTTAATTAAAACGTCAGACTTGACATTTCTTAATAATAAAAAAGTAAAAAACGTGAACTAGACATTTCTTAATAATAAAGCTAAAAAATTTTTTTAATTAAAAATGTCAGTTCCAACATTTCTTACTATAATAAAAAACCAAACATTTTTTCTTAATTAAAAATGCCAGACCTGACATTTTTTTAATATTAAAATGACCCATTTGACTCATTTGACCTGTTTGACCTGTTTTAACCTGTTTGATTTATCAGGTTAAACAGGTCAATGGGTTAGGTTGGGTTGGGTTAATTACCTGATCTGATCTAACCCGTTCAGAACACTATAAAAGGCTATATAAAATACAGATCATTATACAATCTTTAATAATTAATTATTTTAAATCTACTTTACCGATCATATCAAAATTTTTTTTAAAATAATCCTTTTACCTAGATAAATAAAAATTTTATTATATAAGCTTTTTTAAAAATATATTTTACAATAATATCAACAATAATTTTATTAATATATACAGTATATATAATATAGGGTTGATCACCCTTGGCTCATTGGTTAGTCTGTGAATCCTCTCATAAGCCTGATTATGGTGAGAATGTAGGTTCAATTCTGCCAATCACAGAATCTGCACTGAATTATACTGCGTGTGTACATACCATGTACGTTGAAGTGAAGGCGATGATTAGTATAGACTGCATCATGGTGTATTAATATGTACAGTACAGCTGCATACTTTAACTGAGAGTCATGGTATCCTCTGTTCTGAACTTGAAGCTGATAGTAGCTTCATTGTGCTGTCTTGATGGTCACTTTACAATACCATTGGGGTGGTTCCTGTCCTATAGATCACTCAGCGATATCTTTAAGGGTCCAATTGGGCTAGATGGTTCTATAGATGCTAAAGACATTAGGTGCTTGTCTTTGTGATAGATGGACCTTCTTGTAGGTCCTAGGCCAATTAAGTTGTTCATGAGAGTAAGTGATGTATTAGGTTTAGAGGTGGGATTCAATTTCCCAGTGACTTTGACGTATTGGCTGGTGATAACTTAGGATTGTGAGGTAATCACCTTTAAGGTCTGATCCTGTACCCTCTGTTGCTTTCTGTTTGACTAGTCACTGTCAAAGTGTATTTAATTGTACCAGTATATACTAGTTGGGGACTTACAACTGTGTTCTGCTATGTTAGTAGTTATGGGCTGTGATGGTCTTTAAGTGAGACCAACCTGAATCTTGATATTGCATTACTTTTAAGAGCCACTGATGTAGTAATGAACATGTGAGGATTTCTAGATGATTGTTCTATTGCATTACACCTTTAGGTCCAAAAGATCCTTATTCTTCCTGTGATGGGCTGGTCCTAGATAAATTGAATTAGTCTCGACCTTATCATGATTATAAGATTAAAGGGGGAGTAGGTGACGGCTTAGGCTCAACATGAGATAAAGAGCGGGGCAGTGTTCTTTACATCGTCAGGTAGTTAATGACCACCATAATAGGATTATATTCTGGAAGTTGCTAGTTTGCCAATAACACTATTTGTAAACCCACAATGTCACAATCCTTAAAGATTAAAAAAAAAAAAATAAAAAAATATCTATATATAATGACATTATAATTATAAAATATACTATTTAAATAAATTACTTAATAAACCCCTAAAATTTTTTGGTTTTTTTAAATTAAATTAATAATTTAGACTATTTAATGTTTAATTTATCATTAAATTTATAATAAAGCATATTGTTAATTTTATAAAATACTAAATTTATTAAAAGTACAAAAAGTAACAAAAGTAACGTATCATCTTTTTTTAATAAAATGTGCTGTACATAAAGAATTAACCAATCAAATTTTACATTTTGATAGACCATATGATAAATAATCTACATTTTGAATTTTATTTTGATTAGTTTTAATTTAATGATAATACATATGATTAATGATTAACAATTAGTTTGGTGTATTACTTTTATGAGCCACTGTATCATTCTATAAAATTCTAAAAGACTCTTAAATTTTGATTAAAGTTTTTTAAAGAATGCATAAAATTTCAGATTTATAAGGATTCTATAGAAATTTATAGAATCCTTATAGATTTGAAATCTCAGAATATTACTAATATAGTTTTTGTTGTATTTATTTTAATATTATTTTTAGTCATTTTACCATTATAATTTGACTTATTTTAAAGTTTATATTGAGATTATTTTATCTATTCTTAATATATCCTATGCTCTTTTCTATAGGATTATTTGTTCGCATCTTGATTTTCATATCAGTTCTTTGGAAATTAGAATAAACCAAATCAAAATGTTGGCTATATAACTTTAAGTTTTCGAATGAAAAATTTTAAGGTTTTCTTTTAGTTTTAATGTTATAGCTAATTCAATTTTACTTCAAATGCCAATCTAAAGCTCTGCACAGGTCAGGTCAGATCAGGTAATTGGTCTGACCTGAACCAAAAATTTTTTATCAGGTCTGGTCAGGTCAAGTTACCTGCTTTGACCTGACCGACCCATTTGATCTGAAAGTATTTGGGTCATTCAGGTAACTGAGTAACCTGATTTATAAAAAAGAGAAAAAATATTGCAAAACGTTCTTTTTTAACTAATTGTATACTAAAAAATGTTTTCACAACATTTTATTTTTTATTAAAATGCTAAAAAATGCTGAAATGACATTTTTTTATAAAATAATATGAAAAAATGCTATTTTGGCAATTTTTTTCATAAAGTAAATGAAAAAAATGCTGAAACAGCATTTTTCAATAAAAAAATATGAAAAAATGCCGTTTTGGCAATTTTTTCATTAAAATATTTGGGTTAACAGGTCAATCAGGTCAAATCAAGCCTGTAACCCGACCTGATACCAGGTCACGAATTTGACAACCCAACCCAAATATTTCGGGTTAACCTGACGGGTTACCTGAATTGATCTTTACCTGTGTGGAGCTCTATGCCAGTCTTCAAAAATGTTGAAAACTTTTAGTTTAATATTAATATTAAAATACTATAATTACCATATAATATTAACTAAAATACTTTAAGGGCTGTATATATATTATGTAATATTTATTTATTATAAGCCCATATACCTCTATAATCTTACATTATACTTATATAATATATATATAAGGCCTTTAAATACTTTTACCTCTAAATATTATATAATAAATATCATAGCCCAAATATAAATTAATTTACTCAATTTAAAAACATTAATTTATATATAAATATATACTTTTATTCTATTAATATTAAAAGAATTTTATATACAAAAAAATTTAAATTAAAAAAAGAATACTTTTATAATTCTGGCTAAAATTAAATATATTATATAATTTAATGAAAATATCTGAGAAAAAAGTTTGTCAAATAAGTCAAAATAACTTTTAAACCCATTTTTAATCATAGTTTAAATAAATTTACAAAATAGATAAAAATACATATATTGTACTATTTTTAAAAAAGTTTGTATATTAAAATTTTTTTTTTACGAATTTTTGTGAGATTTAAGTATTATACATATAGGAAGTAAAATACATATTTATCGTATTTTTGTTAAATATTATTTATTTAAAATACTGATTTTTAAAAAAAAATTAAGTATAATAATAATAATTTTAAGAAATAAATAAATTTATATATTATATTTAATATATTAAAATAAATATTTTATATAGGAAGTACAGTCAACTTTCTACTTTTTGGAACCAAAAAAGTATGGTGTGATTAAGGTTGCTTGACTAAACCCCTTCAAAATTCTATGATTAGTTTTGCTTAGATTTTAATATGAATTTAATATAGTTTTGCAGAGTTTTTCCAGTTTCGCCATTTACTAATATAGTTTTGGCAGTTTCAGCATTCGACTAGTTCACCAACTTTTTAATAAGACTTTATTAATATAGTTTTGTCAAGTTTCACCCTTTCATTATTATGCCAACTTGCTAAACTCCTTAGTTTTGGCAAGCAATCTTAGGTGTGATTATAAAAATACTATATGGTATAACTAAAGAAGGGGGTTTTTTTAATAAGTTTATTAGTAACTTGGGGTTAATATAAATGTGCTTATAAGGAGGGGTATGGTTATATCTAAGTGGAGTTAATTATATATTAAAAAGAAAGTATTTTAATTAATATTATATAATAATACTATAATTTTAGTCAAAAATTGCAGGTAATTATTAAATATTTAATATATAACCTATAATGAACTTTTGGCCAAAATTATCCTTTTTTTGACAAAATAATATATTGCTAAATAAATAATAGATACAATATCAGATATATCATACTTATAAAGATACTATCTTAATTACACTTGTAAATATTACTGTTTTTTTTGATGGATTTTTATATTTGGAAATAATCAGCAATGATTGGCATGACGTATTTTGTTAAATCGGGGAGAAAATGCAAATCATTCTAATGCAAAGAGTGATGATGTAATAATAAGTAAATAATAAAAAAACATTAATTTTTTGATTATAGTCTATTTTTGCTACAGTTGATTGATTGAAAAATATATTTACGAAAAACCATAGTGCACAATGATTTTTTTTTAATTTAATAGCAAATAATGAACATTGAATGCACAAAATTTGTATTGTATTATTGAATATAAACAGATTTAAAATAATACAAAAAAAACAAAAATACTGAAATAAAAGTTCAATCAATAAAATAAAAAAAAAAAATACTAAATACACAAAACATATACATATATATCATATTTAACACTTTCCTATTCTAACTTTAAATGCCCTTAAATTTTATGAAAAGCTAGTAAAACGAATGCTTCATATATATAAATAAGCCAAAATAGACTCAATTTGTTGTAAAATGATAAATTAAATCAAACGATAAAAGATTATCAAATATAATATTGTTTGTTTGATTTTCTAAACTCTCATATTCTTAGATATATCGTCTTTAATACAATAATAATCAAGCAGGTCCCCATGAACCTCCTCTTGGATCCCGAGTATCACCATCACTTTCATTTTTCACAAGCGCATCATCAACGCCTAATGCATTATTCGACAAAATACTTACGGTTGGTTTTTTAATATCATTTACTTGTTCAGATGTTTGACCCTGGTCATCAATTTCATTAAGAAGAAGTGAATCATCATTTGAACCCCTTGCTGATGTTGATATTTCCGTTGATGAAGTAATATTATGATTGTGTGTAAGTGGAGATGACGGGGGGGATAGAGCTTCGTTGGTAGAATTTGTTGAGCTTGGGGTAGATGGTCCCGATCCTCTTGACGATGGAGCTGATGTACTTGTTATTGTACCATCTTCTGTACTTGCTGTTATTGGTGTTGATACAGTAGTTGGAGTCTGATCATGTGAATGAGAAATAGAGGAACTTTCATCATCATCATCATTTTCCAGTAGTTCTCGTCTTGAAGTAAGTATCTCATCATCAATATTCACAAAATTATTATCGATTCGATTAAGTAATCCTCCTTCATCATTTTCATCATTATTAGATAGATTAGGTGACGTTATAGTTTCTGTTGTAGAACCGTCAGATGATGAAGCATTATTAGAATTATCATCTTGTGCTCTTTCAGTCTGATCTCTTTCTTCCCGTTCTCTTCTTTCTCTTTCCTCTTGTTCTAATAGACTCAATCTGATTGCTTCCATGACCATAAGTTCTTCCAAGTCTGTACCCATTCTCATAGCAGCTAAGTATCCTCCATATTCGCCTCCAGTAGGTTGGTTATTACGTCGAGAAGGAATGGTTGTAGATGAAGTCACGTAGGTGCTTCCGCCTCCTCCAGGGCGAACCATGATACGTCTTGAAGGTGAAGTATTAGTAGGTCGTCTTGGAGTCGAAAGTTGACGAGGAGGTTGTTGTAGGACTCGCGCTGCCCAATCTGGGCGAATTTGATCTTGATGAAATAAAAATTAATGAATCATCAAATTTCAGGTATTTGTAAACTCAACAAATATAAAACATAATTTAATAATACTATCTTAAATGTATCTTAAATGATCTCTACTGTAACATTGTCCATTTCATTATTATCATTATAAAAACGACTTACCGGTAGTAACAACATCCGGATTCTTATGACTAACACTCTTTCTTCGAGGCTTCCCATCTTGTGGATTAAGCGAGGTAGTTGAGGATGATGGTGGAATTAAATTATTTGTATTTAGTGATGGTGTAGAAGGCTATTCAAAAATAAGGTATGATTATTATATTAAAAAAGAAAATTGAAAGAAAATACAATATAAATTCATTAATTAATAACATACCGAGCTTTCACTACCAATACCCGCACTGAAAGAAGGTGCTTTGTAGCAAACACCAAAATTAGGCTCTACACAGAAAGGGCATACGGCTGGAGAATTATTAGCGCCTAATGTACCATTTTCCGGTCGTTTTATTTGAACAAAACATTCAGTACAGATAGGTTGATCACAACATCGAGAATGATTAATATTTCGCGGATAATACTATACATAATTATTAGATAAATTAATTTAATAAATAAAGATAATGACATTGTTTCCAAATATTCTATGCTTTATATTTTTTCACTATACGTTTTGTAATAATGAATAAATAATGGTCTTGAAATTTTCATGCATTTGAAGAATATATCTAAAAATCGGGTTAAATTCTGAAATGTTAGCTTACCAAAAAGCAAATAGGACATTCGATAGCACCCTTATATAGTTGAGATTCTACCGATTTTGACGGAGGTACCTCTTTGCCTTTTGTTGTGCCTATAGTATTTAAAGTTGAAACTTTTAGCTCCTATACTTCCTTGTGAGTTATATTCGCCATTAAAAGAAGCATTTTTGACCTTACCATTTTTTTGGAGAGTAGAGGCTGCTGTAACTTCATTCCAACTCTCGTCATAGTCTGATAACCCTTTATAAAAAGGCGCTAATTTTCTTTCTATGATGAGTTTTCGGACACTCCTATAGTCCCAATCCTGTGGTCCTTTATATACTCCATGTGGCATAAGTTGACCTCCGTCTACAGTTTCTTCCCCTTTATCTTTGCCTATCGAGTTTCCCATGCTGGTGGATATCAGATATTAATGGTCAATATATGATGTCTGATCGTATACTTTCGAACCAGTTCAAACTTATGTAATATTCATCAATACCTAAATATAGTTGACTTATAAGAGGTGAAGAATCAAGTAACTACAAATCAATTATTTTCTCCGTAGACTTCACAGGGTTTTCGGAACCCTAACGACACAGCAATGGATTCGACAAAAATTTTTTTTTTTTTTTTTTATTATTTTATGAATTACTTAAACTGCACTTATGCGCCCTTGTTAAAAAATTTCTTGTTTCGGGGTTAAAATTTTAGTTTCTTTATTACAAAGTTAACGGGCTATGATATCACAATACTCCGTGACATATTCGTCACGCACGTGCTATATAATTCACTATGGCAAAAAATGCAAAACAATGCCGAATAATTTATACGTTAAATTCGAAATTTGTATCAATAATATGTCGCAAATTCGAAAATAATAATTTCAATAAATTACTTTTAGTAAGAATGGAACGATAGTTGTCATAAATATTATAAATTTAATAATACTTATAAAATAGCTTTTAATACGCAAACAACGTTTTAATGGTGATCGGCGCGTGTATTTTAGTTCTCTTCAATAATAGTCTTTTCTTTTCCTTTAGTTTTCAAAGGAAGAGTTTTCGCCTTTTCTTGATCATAATTATTCTTACTATAAAGAAGTAATGAGCCAATAAGGTATAACTGACCATTATTCGTGTCAGCTCTAAAATTTTCCATATATCAATGAAAAAATATATAAACAATTAATTCGGTAATGTAGGTATACATTAGTAAATTAAAATGTAAGTCATACCCTGTCACTTCGAATTCAAGCCAAGCGTCTTCTTCGATGGTTGCTCCCGTGTCAGAAAAGACCCATTGACCCTCAGCATACATTCTGTCTAGGTCGAGTTGTTTATCAAGGAACATTGCATCATAAAACTCATCATTATCCTTCCACAAGAATACATCAAGAGGGATATGATGGCGAGGGATCTTGACGTAGAATTGATCATAAAGGTGAAGATGTATATGTGAAAGTGATTGATTTGCAACTCTCCCAACTGACAAAAAAAACGGAAAATAGTTAAAGATAATAATAATAAATTAAACTATATCACATTAATGCTTACATAACCTATACCCGGCTGATGCATTGTATATCAGAAATTCTGTACGGATAAAAAAGTGAGCATATGGCGAATCTTCAAATATGATACCTGAACTATCGCAAAATTCGATATTTCCATATGATAAGACAAGCCCTTCAAATTGTTCTATTTCGTGCATACATACACCGTTAAGAAAATTTTTCACGCCTGCCTCAATGTTTTCCAATGCACTGGGCGGAAGATCTATTATCATATCTGCCGCAACAACTTGTAAAGGTGTTTTGTCCGCTTTCAACAATATATTATAGTCATCAATTAATGAACAGACTTCTTCGGAGCGTTCAATTGATTTAGTGCTCTTGTCAATCTCGTTGACATCAACTATTGCTTTTTTCTTGTTTTTACCGAGTTTCATTTTCTTGTTCATATTGTATCAAATCAAACTAGTAAACAACGGAAACTTTAAAGAAATGAAATTTTGAGAGTATATGTGTATTATCTAATAATTCTATTAAAAAAAAATATACACATCTTTTTTCTGCTGCTTCATCCTAGTCATATGATATTTAATGATTATCGCTAAAATTTTAATTAGATGTTGGGAGATAATCTGCTATTCCCGCTTTTACAATAATATGGGAAGAATACCGAATAAAAAGAAATTCAAATTAGCAAAATCTTCAATGTCTTCAATTATAAACTATGATTTAGAAGCGGAATCCAAAATTTATAATACTAACAACTCTCAAGCTTCGAGAAGTTCGGATGTATTGCCAGTCATTAAACAGGTTTATCTAGTTTTATTATTTCTAACCTAAACCATTCAAGTGCAAAAATTTTCAAAAGTTTTCTCATTAGAAATTTTAAAAGTTGTCTTCAGCTGATCCTACTGAGCGCGCATGGGCAGCAAGTTGTGCGTCCAATCTAATAGCAAGCGAAGAAAAGATTCGTCGTCTTTTGTTATCAAAGGATCTCATAAGATTATTAATAGAACGTTTAACTGATGATGTCTATGAAGTAGTTTATGAGTGTGTGGGTACTCTAAGGTGACTGTATAGCACGATATAAGCTAAAAATCTCAAGTATGGCAAAGCAATGAATTTCTTAAACATTTGTTCTACATACAGGAACCTAACGGCTATAGGAGAATATGAAATATGTGCCGAAATGTTCAATAAAGATATTCTAACTCCCCTGAATATGCTTATCTCAAAGGTAATAATATATATACAAGTATAGAAATTTTTTTTTTGAATAAAGAAGATATAATATTTTTTTTTTATATTAATAATTTATAGATATCCATAATTATTGATAACCTGTTAAAAGGAATATCTCATGAATCTGATCCAATTGAAGGCGCAAGAAAAAAAATATGGATTTTTACGGAGAACATAATTTGCATTTTATGGACTTTGAGGTATTAAGAAATAACTTAGAATAATATATTATATGCTTTCCATTTTGTATTAAAATAAATTCATAATTTTTAGTGAAACTTCACAAAAGGTTCTTAGAAGGATCAATAATATGAATATAGTTCCTTTTCTAATGGCTTTCTTTACTCAAGTTGAAAAAATTCCTCCAAAAACTCTTGTTGCTGCTGGTATATATAGATTTTATTTTCAAACATGATATAATCTTTGCTCACTTACAATATTTTTTTTAATCAATCTAGCACAATGCCTTCACACAATAACGGATGATAATTCAGACATAAATGGTCAGTTTGAACAAAACCCACAATACGTACAAGTATTGATGAATGTTGTAAATCTCGACATAACTACAAATTTGAATGATGATCATATACTCATTAAAGTTCTGTGTTGTGGTAGTATTTAATTATTACATTTATGTAAACAAAATCTTTTCGGATTTCTTGTTATTCTAGTAACAATTATAATCTTTGATTCATTATATAGGTATTATTTTGAACCTCAATTCTATCATTGTTTCCCCCATTTCCAGGACTGATTTTAATATATACATAAACAATTATTTAAAATCTTGTTTAAATTTTGATATTGAAATTGCCGCCAATGAAGCCAAAGAGGTAGCTTCAAATATAGTAAGTATACGTGATGTATTTACAATATTTTAAATTAAGAATATTATAGATCTTAAATCTTATTTATCTTATTTCCTATTATATAGAGGATATCCGAATCTGTAACAAACCATCCTAAAGATGATTTACCTACAGCAGAAGAGGTTCACATTTGGATATTACTTATGCATACTATTTTTTAGAATCTAATAGATCTTTTTATTACAGGAAAAACTTATTAGTATAAATTCAAAATTAACGATATTGCAACTTGCACTCGAGCTATTAGCAAAAATTTGTTTGGAATGTTTCTCCCAAGGTATTACTAATTTTTATTATCTTTTTCTTTTCTTGAATGATTTAATTTACTTTTTTCATTAAAACAGACGATGACAACCTCCGGGATGAAATGCAAAATGATGATGAAATTGAAATTAATGATAGTTTCAAAGAAAATAAAACCATGGATATTGATGATCAAGTGTCAAATTCTCACGACCAATCTCTTCTAAATGGACCGGAGCATCCAATTTTGAATGCATTCGCCACTGATATAATTTCAGATCTTATCCGTTTATCTAGGCCAACATCTCTTTCATATCCGGAGCAGTTGGGGCATAATGTTATACCTGTGAAGTCAGTTGTACCTACAATAACAGAATCACTTGCAATGGTACATTTAAGAGCAGTGGAGTGTATGAATAACTTCTTTTTAACAATGGTAGATATTGTTGAAGAGAAATGGTGGTTTACTAAACATCGGGATGCCGCTATATATACATGGACAAGACTTGTTGAAGTGGCAAATCAGGTTGCGGGCAAAGGTATAAAAGTTGGAGCAGAAGACCCAGGACAAAAAATGAGAGGCACTGTATTGGAAGCTCTAGTTGGATGTTTATGGACCTTGGCAAGAGGTTTAAATGGTGATGTGGTATGTATTTCATATTTTTTAATTATAGTAATTTTACCCGTGATTTAGAAATTTTCTCAAATACTTGATAAATATTATAAGCCACTTGCAGAAAATCAAATTCAATCATTTATTCAATGTTATAAGTCTACTGTATCGGAGTCCATGCGTGTTAAATTGATTGGCACATTGGGAGTAATTGCAAAGAGACAAAATGCAATAGAAGATAATAAGGCAATAGACCTTTTTTTTTATTCATTTTCATTATTTTAGGTTAATTATTTTTGTTCACTAATTAAATTAATATCATAAAAATATAGTTGATCGGCACATTTATTATTGGAATAATACGGGGTTTATCAGATTTGTCTCGAATGGATTCTCTTTCAATTGAATGCATTGCAGAATCATTGAACGCTATATTTGATATTTACGCGGATAAAGATTTTGACTACGACGAACCTGTATTTGTTCATGAAGGTTATTTACATATATTAGAAAGTATAGCCGATAATGTTCATAATATTGTAAGGATTTTGTAATTTATTTATTTATGGGAATTTTTATTATATGTATATTTAACCTTTTTTTAATGTGTAGACTAACTCAATCGATGAGAAAAAATCACGTGAACAACGACTCCGTATGGATGAAGCATATGTTAATCTTGTCGCATTCATTAAATATAAAAAAGACGAACAATTTATTAAGTAAGGGTATTATAAAACTAAAAATGAATGAATAATATATTTAATTAAACTATATGAAAAATATAATTACTAAAAAAAGTTGGCATCAAAATGCATTAAAATGATGATTTGTTGAAAAAGTAATAAACATTTTATGAACCAGTAAAGAATGATCAACAAATTATATGTATGATTATATAATTTAAGTAGAGGAACCGAGTTAAGATTGTTGACTTGTGAAAAAAAAAGATCCAGAAGCTTCTAATTGAGATGCCCATAAAAGTAAATGTTCTGCATAATTTTATTAAACCCGTTATTTTTCATGTTTGAAAACCGAGATTCAAAGGGGTCCCCAATAAAAAAAAAAATTTTTTGAAACAAATATTATGAGATTATGTAATATTTTAATCCTTTTAGCAAATTTTCGCATTTTAAGATCGCTTAGCATTTATATTATATAATCGACTCTGGGCCACATTTTTTTGCTTGATTGACAGTATTGTACGTTTGATGATCAACTTAGCATTTTATACTCAGCATATATTTATAATAGAGTAAATATATATATATAGAGGTTAAAAAGAAAGTATAGTAAGTAGTACAGTTCAAGAAGGTATCTCTTTGCGTAAATGTGTGCAATTACATCTGACAGTTGGTACAAAGTCAAAAATAAAAGTACTGTTAAATTTGTGCGATATATTTAATTTTTACATCTTCATTTATTTTTGGTCGTGCATTGAAAATCAAAAAAAAAAAAAATAATAATTTAGATTCATCTCCTTGCATTACCGCAGTCATTATTTATTATGTACTAGTTGACTTATTATCCACCAATTAAAAAATATAAGGTTACCCAATTGCATTTTGAGTTTTTTTTTTCATTTATTTGTACTATTAAAAAATTTTTAATGGCTTGTCTAAAAATTTACATCATAAAATCATCAGATTATTCAGATATATTAATAAACGTAACATATTAAGTCCCGATTTGTTTTTTTCTTTTTATTTTTATTTCGTGAATATATAATTCAATATTTGCATGCATAAAAAAATAAAATAACATCTATGAGCACTCCAAAGTCACCATCTTTTCCTTCAACAACTTCTACCAAGAATACAAATGCAGAATCTACCTCTACAACTAATGAGTCGGTCGCTAATTCTGCAAATACTAACTCAAATAATAAAAATGTTGCTTCTGAAGCAAGTCGAAAGGATCTTATCCATTATGTCAATATAATCAATTTATTTTTAAATACCTCAGTTCACACTGACGGAGACACAAGATTGCAACTTGCCATTCAACACCTTTATGAAGGTCTCGAATTTTACCCCGATGCATACGAGTTAAAGGTAATTGGGTCTTTAAAAATTTTTTAATAATAAAAAGTGATTTTTAATTTTCAATTAAAGATAGTGTGTATGAGTAGAGCTGTGATACTTTTTTTATATGAACATTGTTCTGAAAATTAAGAATAATCGTGACTGAACGCGTAATTGATCTGACTTGTCAAATGAAATTTCATTTGAATTTTTCAAGCTGTCAAATGCACTTAATTTGTTTTTTTCCCTCCCAATTTTTTTGTACCTAATTAAGTGTTCGTGATTTATTATTAGCTTTGTATAATATAAATAGTTGAAATGTATAAACTTTTCTCAATTTTGGGTTCAACATAACACATTTGCATGTAACATAGTTCCTAGCCCACAAAATATCAATCAAAGAAGGTGACATGTCTCAAGCCATCGAATCTTTTGATGAATTGTGAGTTCCACTCTTTTTCGTTTCTCGTGGTTAACGATATACATATTAATTTCATATTTATCATTAAAAATCGATATTTATATTTATAGACGAAGACTTTTCCCTGATCATGAATCGTTGAAAGAATACCTAGTTCAAATAACTCATTCCGTACGATACCAATCTATGGATGATAAGTTTAGTGAGTAAAAAATAATAATATGTTAAATATTATTTTGTACATAGACCGTTAAATTTGTGTCCAAAAATATTTTTAACTCCAAAGTGAGAGTTAGACAAATTGAATTCAAATAGTGGATCATAAACACGCAAGGATAGGTTTGGATCTTGAAAAGAAATTATCCTTCCGCCGAATGAAATATTGCAAATCTTATATATTTGAATATATATAAAAGTCAATTTATCAGAGCGTGATGGTTACAGAATAATCACGTCAATATGATTAGCTTCGTAATGACGAGGTGATTATTTTAGAGTAACTGAATCATAGATTTTTTAGAAATTAACCTTGCCTTGGTTATCCTCTCTTTAGAAAAGCATATTATAACGATGGATTCTCAACTACGTGCTTCCAGCATCCAATTTCATACCAAAACAATAATTAACGAATTGTTCAATCAATTTTATCAGTTTTAAAATTCTTACCAAAAGACTTTCTATTTACTTTTAGTGTTCTTTCTTAAACTTCCGGCGCGAACTCAAAAAGATATATTGAGACATAGTGCAGGTAATATTTCTAAACCTTCATAATTATATAATTCTTATATGTTTAATTTTCTCTTTTAAATAAATTTTAGAATACCACGAAATGGATGGCGAATATTTAGACGCGTGTAGGATATATGTTTTACTTTTAAAAGCATATCCAGAAACTGTTGCTTTTTATGGGGTAATTGAATTTTATGATCTAAATTTTAAAACTGTAATTGTACTTATTCAATTAAACACTGAATATAATATTTCTTATTGTAATATTAATCAGCTAATTATTTCTATTTTATTGAGAATTTAATCATTTAATTATAATTTATTAATTTATTATTTTTATTTTCACTTTTAAAAAAAAATTTAAAAGTCACATGCTGCTCAACTCGCAGTTAAATGCGAAAACGAGAATCAGCCATTACCTGTTTCCAATTCCTACCGAAAGATATTAGGTTGGTAAACATTAATCGAATAGATTTTAGCATGGGATGAAATTACTGCTCATGACTTTGAGGTTATTAATTTTTTAAATTTGAACGGTGATCTAATTTTTTTTTCCAAACGCAACCAAAAGTGGAAGATATTTTGCCCGAGATTCTTCACCAAAAAATTGTGGTATATGATAACAGCCTCCCGCCAGAAATTCCAATTTATCAACCGAAAATCTCCAATTCTATATCTTCAACGTCACAACCGAATTCTTCTCAATCCTGTTTACACGTTATTTATAGCCAACTGAAATCATGGCTTGAAAGAGCACAAGGTTTTTATATTGCCAACAAAGATTGGAGAAAATTATTCGAAGTTTCATTAGGAGTAATGAATAGTTGTGGGTACTTGAGATTTGAAAGGTACTTTCATTGTAATGGTAGGGTTTAATTAACCCACACATTCAAAAATTCTTATTTTTATCTCAATATGATTTTCAATATTTTATACATAATTTTTAGTTCTCCAAGGATAACGATGGTAGATCTTTTTTGCGATCCTCATGAATTACCGTCAAAATTGTTTTCCCTCTTGAATCAGAAACAAACATCTCTGGTTAATCAACCATTCATGATGCATGATTCAGCGCCACACTCTTTTGCTGTGTCTATGGGAATTGCATGTTTTGTATTATGTTGTCATGAGTTTTATGAATATGTAGCTGGACTAAAAAGTATGTAAAGACTCTGTTTTTCAGGGGATTTTTTTTTTTTTTAATATATATATATTTAAATAAAAGCAAATAAAAGGAAAGAGAAAAAAAGGATAATCTCGTAATAAATTTTCATTATAATCATTTGAAGGTAAACGAACGTGTTTTATACCAGTTCTTCCTATTGGACAATTTACTTCTCCCATAACAAGTCAATCAGGATCTAGTTCTTATGATGATCAATGTGAAACGAGAGTTAACAAAAAGAGGCGGTTAAGCCTTAGCTTCCTATTATCAAAAGAATCTAGCGAAAGTAGTGCACTCGATGATTCTATAAATGATGAAAAAAATAATCAATCCGAAAAATATAGAGGAAATAGTGTTATGAATGTTAAAAGCTTGTTGATTGACGACCCAGAATTGTCATTGCAACAAAGACAAAATTCAATTACAATAGAGAGTTCTAGCCAGGAATTAAACACAGAACAAATTAATTTATGGAAAGGTATTATAAGCTATTTATTATTATTATTATTTTTATTTTTTTTTTTTTTTAAAAAAAAAAAAATCGATTGATTTCTTTTAATCGATCATCGATCATTAATTATAATTATTATTAATTTCAGAATCGTATAATACTTCGGAGTCGTTAATTAATGTTGCCATGTCACATATAGAACGTGCCTTAACTTGCTGGCAGCTCTTAGAAGCAATGGTTCTACGTGGAGGGAACGATTCTAAAATGTTAGATCAAGGTATTGAAATGACGTCATATGTTTGAATATATATTTGAAGCTCCCTTAATCTGAAACATTATTTCTATATTACAGAATTAGAAAATCATATTAAATCATGGGATCTTCCATTAGACGTGTCAAATGCGATTATATTAACACGCGGAGATCTTGCTCTCTTTTGTGGATCCTGGGATACAGCGTATTATTTTAGTCAGAATTTATGCACTCGAATTGAAGGTGCTTGGGATGCTCATCGCAAAAAATTATCAAAAAAAGAACAATCTCCTCCATTATCATCTCCAACTTATTTGCAAGAAAAGCAACAAACGATACAAGAAGAATCTTCGGATTTGTCCAAAATGAATGTTAAAACACAAACTCCATTATTACTTACGTTTCGAGTGATTTATTCCATTTCTATGATTTACCTTTTAATTGGTTGGTGGAAAGAAGCACGAAAAGAACTTTTAATGATATTGGCAACTATACCTTTTACGCCAGTTACACAAGAGCATTTTAAGAAAGACGATTGGTGTACGAACAAAACGATTGAAGGCATTAGCTATGATGAAGGGTATAAACGAAAACATTTTAAGTTAATGGAGGTTACGCAAGAAGATCTTGTGGTAAGAACAATAAAAGAATTAATGGCATGTTATGAGGTAAGGCTTCTTAATATTGTACTTTAAATATTTTAACTCTCATTCTTTCATATATTTGATGTTTTTCTTTTCATGTCTTCTTAGAAAGAACTCAGTTCCTTTTCACGAGAACAACCAGAAATAGATAATACACTAGGACATATAATAGTATTGACACAATATGGTTGGCCTTATTGGCGGGATCGATTATTTCGGCCAGTAATACTCTCAAAAATTAAAGAACATGGAGGCCTTAGTTACCCTGACATGTTACGATTTGTATACAGTAAGTATCTTTAACTTGTTATGATAATATTCTTAACTTCAAAATTTTTATATCTTTAATTTTTCAATCAATAACTAATTCGAAAAAAAAAAGATATCGAAATCCTTCGTGAATTTCGCGAATTATATCGAAAATTTCCGGATCTAAATTTTTCTCTGTTGCGGCAAAATTCAACTTCCAGTGACCAATTAACAAATTCCAATACAACAAAGGCGTCAATACAAGCTTTGGAGGATAAAATTAACCACCCTTCTTCACGAAGCAACAATGAAAAGTTAGTGGAATTTTGTAAAGAAAGGTTAATTCACTTACAAAATAAAAATGATAAAGCAAAAGGTAAAGAAATTCCATCTAGAAATGTCAGTAAATATAATGATAAATCCCTCGATAATCCAGATAAAATAATAAGTGATCAAGATTACGTTTACGAAATAGACATGCAAAGTTCACAAAATACAAACACTCAAGAAACACAAATAATACAAAAAAGCTGGAAGATGAATGTCTCATCAATTGTAGTACCTAACAATATAAATAGTAATTTATCGTGTAATTATGTTCAATCAAGCGGTTTACGTAATACTATAACAAAAGATACAAAAAACTTTGAAACTTAACAAATGCATTATTAATAATGAGTGAATGTGTTAGAATAAGTTGAACACTAAAATTTTTTTAAAAAAAAACGAAATTAGTAAAGAAATATGTAAATAAATTTTAAGATGGTATATTATTCTTTATTGATTAATTAAATTTCATAAAAAAAATTCCTCTATTATTTAATCTATTTTTATTTGAAATTTTACGTTCTAATATAAATTTTACTACTAATTACAGAATAGAAATAATTAATTCGAAGTGTAACAAAGGACTATAGTTTATATAATAGGAAAGTAGCAGTTATGAAGGACGTAATTGCTAATTTATTATCTCGGTTAAAGTAAAAATAGTACAGTATACCATCAACAAATTTCAGTTTTGGCCAAACTTAACATTATTTATTTTTGTATAAATATCAACAAAATCTCCATATTTGGTTAAGAAAAAACCTATAAAAAAGAAATTATGAAAAAAACAAGTCCATTCATTACTTTAATAAATGTTCATTTTATACTAATAAATAATAATCCAAAAATATGGGTTTTTTTAGTAAATTACCTTTAAGAAAAAAAGAATAAGAAAGATCTAGTAAATTTTTATAAAAAATTAAATTAAATGAAAAATATTTTATTGTATTTTAAAATTCCAATTAAAGCAAAAAAATTTTTAAAGACAAAAAATAAAAATAATTAATAATTGCAAAATATTTATAAATTATACTATTCTTAGTTTTAAAGGTAATTCTGAATATTCTAATTCTTTTGGTATTAGTATTTTATTTTTGATTATATATGCTGTCCAAATTATTTTAGAATATTATAATTATAACTTAAAATATCATAATTCATTATAAAGTGCCAAAATAATTTGGAATGCTATAATTGAATTTGGGATTTTATTTGTAATTATGGTAGTTTAAAATAATTAATAATTTGAATAATATATATATTTTTAATAATAATATGGTGCTGTTACCTATAAATAACAATAGTCTAAAATTTTGAAATTTCATTTATTTATATTGTATAACTTATTTTATAGTACTTTATTAATTGGCACGTAAGTGGCAAAATTTTTTTTTGTTATATTACATGGAATTTTTATGGATTTCCATGGAATTTTACAAAATCCATAAAAATTCCATGACAATTGGTCTGAATTTTCATATTTCTACTATGGTTACTTATTAAAACTATCAGGGTTTAACACATAATATTATTTCAAATTCTTATGTAATTCCATAAAATAAACCAATAGAAATGTGCATTACATGTTGCACTATCATTTTATCGGGTTAGTTTTTTCTTATTATTATTTAATTAATAATTTATAAAAGTTTAAAGTCATCTAATATTACTATTGTTTATAGGTGAAGCTATCATATTACTAATTATGAAATAATACTAAAAATAAATCATATAAATGTAAATCTAAGAGAAAAGTAAGTAAAAAATAATTTACCACTTTCTAAAATTCTGCAAAATCTGGATAAGAAAATTTATTTTATAATTTTAATATTAATAATTATATGATTTTAATTCTTTATTCTGATCCAGTCTTTTATATTAATCATTTTGTCTTTTTACAGATTTTTATATAATGATTATTTGTTTATTATTTTTATCTAATTATCCAATTTTTTTAAATCAATCAAAAAAAGTATAAAACAAGTTTTAATTAAAAGAAATTTATGAAGTAAAGGATTAGTTAATTATTAATTATACAAATTATTTATAGAATAATTCTAAATTACAAAAATTTTTATTATAAGAAAAATTGAAAAAAAGAAATATATATATATGTTTTTTATTTTAAAATTTTATTGTAGATTTAATTATATTGAAATGATTATACATGAATAGGTTTACAGAAACTGTAAAAATTGTACCAGATATTAGATTAGTTTTATTAATTTCAATTAGAAATTTTGCAAAATTGCAGTTAAAAAATATAAGTCATAAATATACATAAAATAAAATAAATTTTTAAGTATTTTATATGATTTTTTTTATTTATAAAATTTATAAATCACTTTTTTGAATGAGTAAAGTTTAAAATTTTTTTCATATAAAGATAATATATTATATTATTATTAAAGCTGTCCTTTAAATCTGCTTATATAACCCTTATCTTATAAATTATAGTACAGCCGGTAAATTTTTAACATGATCATGTAAGTCTATAATACAATATTACATTGATACTATTGCTAATACCGTATAGCGCTGCATATAGTATTCCTGGTTGCCCGGTACTATTCAAAAAAGCCAGCCTAGATTGAATAGTACCCAGGGGGCCAAATATCAAATTTTGGCCAGAATTAGCCCCAGGTACTAATCAAAAATATCGAAATTTGTAGTTGAATAGTACCCTGGTTAAAATTACATTTTTAAGATACAAGAATTTTGTGTATCATAGCATATTCAATATATAAACTTATTCTGATTCATTGATGTAACTTACGCGTAACTTACATGTAACTTATAGGTAATTTATGCCAAATATTATAGTAATCATAATTATATAAATTGTATATTACTTTAGTAATATATAATAATTTGAAATTCCCAAAATTAGCGTAATTTACCAACCCTAACCCTGGTACTATTTAAGGGGGGATACTATTTGAGGGGGATACTGTATGCAGCGCTATACGGTATGCTTTAATATCCTTCCCATTTCTAATAACAAATAAACAACAAATATACTTTTTTAAAAAATAAAAAGGGGATTAGAGCAAAGCTATTAAAGGATACAGACTTTTACAAGAGAAAATCTAAAAATCATATTTGGCATAAAGGTCAGTTTCTTATATTACGCGTTAAATTTAAACAGTGATATTTCAAAGATAAATCTTATCGTATTGTTGACTTTACTGAAATTATAAAATCTGTTCATCCTTCAGACAAATTAATCAATTTTAATTACAATTTATATTGTACATATTTAGCCACATTATTCACATTATCTGGAACTACGGCCGGTTTGATATAAAGTTTTGTCTAATTTCACCACGCATAATTGAACCTTTCAAGAAGATTGGTTGCATCTTGCACATCCTTTTGAGCCTTCTTCCTCATATACCTGCCATAAATTATAATTCATTGGCATTAATTAAAAAAAAAATAAGGAGCAATCGACCATAGATCACAATTCGTACCATATAGGACAATCCCTTGAACTACAGAGAATATCCTGATGTAAGCTGCCTTGACACCTTTGACATTGAGTCCATAACCGAGCAAAATGGACTTCGAGTTTGTTTACAGTGTCGAGCTATCGGGAAAAGATAGTTATAAATGTTCTTATAATAAAACATGCAATGAAAAAGGTTACCTGTCGCTGATAAAATTCACCCAATTTCGGCTTACAATGTCGACATACTGCTGTATCTGTAATTTTGAAAGTGTAAGAATCTAAATATTATTATTTTAGACATATAAATTGTGAAAATACCGTTTTTTGATAGAGGAGTTTTACATCCTAAACAAGTAGCTGTCTTTACGGCAAATTTCATCAATCCGCCAATTGTTGGTGTTGCAATTTGAACGACACGAGTATGATCACCAGCAACTTGATAAATATAAAAAGATTAATTATAACTCGTTCATTTAAATATTATAAGTTACGATCACTACTCACGTAAAGACTGAGCTTTGTCGCCAAGAATTGGTTCGAAAATTCTTAATAATGGTTTAGATAATTGATTCTCCAAATAATAGTTAGTATCAATAGGAATATTATTTTCTAGAACATATATCGGATCTTCTGATTTTTCGTAGGCAGCGGCGCCTAAATTTATCAAATAATACGTTGACTTTCATAATTTGATATGAAATAAACAAAATATAAATTTATTACCTTTAGTACTTTTTACTATAACATAAGCGACCCGATCGCCAAGTGTTGGCGCAGAACCTTTTTTTTTTAATTAAAAATTGTTAAAAAATTTTTATAATTTAAAACGAATTTAACGTGTTACTTGCCTGCATCACGCTTACGCATACGTTCAGCCAATTCATGATGTGGCTGTTTAGCCGAATAATCTGGATGATGATATATCAATTAATAAAATTACGTATATTCAACAGAAAAGTAAAGAAATTAATAATTATTATTAAAATCTACCTGATTTACTTAAGGCTTTTGTGATAACCAATTGTGACATGTCAATTTTATTCTGAAGTAAATCTGAAATTGTTTTCTTAGCATATCTATGAAAGTGCCAAATGTTAAGCAAATGTCAATGGGCAATATATTAAGAAAAACATATTAGGTACGTACTCTTCGGCACCGGAAACATCCCGATCAATCAACATTTTTCTCAAACATGTTTCTATTACATTTTGTACGAGAAGGCAATTGTCTCTCCTGACAGTCTATTATTATAATAAGAATAACGTTTAGTTTCCACAATTTTTAACAAACTTTGCATCAAAAGCTTACCTCAATACCCTTAGTATCTAATTTATCCCATTTATCTGGATTCGTCCAATATAAACCAGCATAACGCTTTTTATTTATTAATAAATATGGAAAGTAAACCTTTTCAAATTCTAATTTAATCGGTTTAACAAATTTCCTTGTAACATAGTCTGCCGCTTCCCTCCCTATTAAAGTATGTTAATAACCACTTATATATGAAAATGAATGCTAATGGAAAAATTTACCTAAAGCCATGGCATCGACTAGATTATCCACTCCAAATTTTACCATAATGGAATCTGTGTCTCCATAAATAACATGAACATCATGTTGATATCCATTGGCTATGGTATATTGACTTTCCACCTCCTAAAAAAAAAATGCACATAAACTTGATATTTCACAATATTGTAAATCAACTATGAAATAAGTGTATCAACCTGTTTTGTCTTTTCAATCATCTGACGTCCATAAGCTGTGACACTTGCTGAAATTTCAATACAAGGAAGCTTACCAACTGTAGCACCAGTAAACCCATATACAGAATTTGCACTAGTCTATAAGAGAATGTTTGGTTTTATTTCAATTGAAGTTCATTATTTATTAAATATATACAATAATGTTACCTTAAGAGCTAATTGACGTCCATCAAGAACAGCTTTTTTAAAAGGATCTGTCTCTTTTTTTAAGTCTGCCTTGGCTTTCTTGCGTGCAGAAAGAAGATCTTCTAAGATTGTAGGTAAAAGTCCCTTTCGATGATGAACTTTCACAAACTTTGCTAATGTAATTAATGATATATAAGTTTGGTTAAGATCTGGACAAAAGCCATACCTTTTTTATTAATACCTACCATTGTTATATGGTGTTGTAATATAATCAACATCACCTAATCTATCAATTTCTTTGTTATCCAATAATGTTGTATAGCAAAGGTTATGAGCAATCATGATAGAAGGATATAAAGAGCTAAAATCAAGTGTAGCTATTGGAACATTATAAAACCCCCTTTCCGGTTCAATAACGGTTGCTCCTTCAAATTGATCATCTGATCCTAAGTAATTGCAATATTATTGCACATTAACGCCGTCAAATTTTACTTTAACCGAATATCACAGGATAAATAATAAATATTTAATACCCTCTGATTTTAAAGCCGGTATAACCAAGTCTTGCTCAAACGCTTTTCTGTATAATTGTGATACTACTTTAATTTGTTGTCCACGAGCAAGAAGATAATTGAAAGGAACTCCTGTAACACGAGCCATTTCAAGATAATTGATAAGACACATGAGTTTGTCCATTAATCTCTGTGGCAAGATTGCATCCTAACAAATATTTAATATCAAATTGCTTAAATTTACTTGTATAAATGTATCTATTTAAATAATAAACTACAGACCTTCAAACAATAAATCGCTAACCTTCGTCGTGATTCATCATTTCCATTTTGTAAATCAGTAATAATGGAATGATGTACTTCTTCTTTTTGCTCCCCTTTATAATTTCAAAAAACCTTATTTACATGTACCAAATATAAATTAATTAAATGGATTAAATGAAGAAAATATATTTCTCACCTAGAAAATGGGCACATACAGAATTAAGCGTATAAGATCTTAACTTATGATCACGCTGCATAACCTGTAACATATCAAGCTGAAGTCTTCCTTCAAGATGTAAATTTTAGTTAAGACTTATAATTATAATGGTGATTTACATGGTTATTAGTTTTATGTAAAAAAGGATATTGATAAATTTGTTTTCCCGAGTATACGCTTTTGAAGAGAATTTAGTGTCTTTAACCTCTGTCTTTATACCTTAATAAAATATAAATAATTTTAGAAAAATCATTATTTCTCAAGAAGATATGAATTAGATAATAACGTATATATGTGTACCTTTCATACGACCAAGATATGGAAATTTATTTACTCTCAATTGGTGGGCGCGATCAAGTAAATATGGAAAATCAAAATTCGTGATATTATATCCTATGATAACATCAGGGTCTACCTATTAAAAACAATCAATTTAAAGATTATTATCAAATCACATGACATAAGCTGACATAACAATATACATGCCTCGATTACAAAATCTCTCCATGCTTGCAACATCTTCCCTTGATCATAACATTCGATGACATCAGTTGCAACAATTGGAGCACAAGAATTTAAGGTGAAGACATTTCTGACAAAAGGATGTTTTTCACCTATAAAGTGTAATTAAATAACGGATTAATTATTTAATATTAAATCAATTTACATTTATAAGAAAATGTGACCTTGTCTCGTAACCATATTGGCAATTTGAATAACTGGGTCCTCTGCGGGATCAGGAAAAATGCCCTTGCGACCTGCGCATTCAATGTCAAAACTTAGAATACGCAATGGAGCTATTTTTGACCATTCGCCTTCAGGAGAATGACTAATGAATCGGTCGTATCTAAACAGTATAAAATTAATAAATTATATATTTATTAAAACATATATAAAATTATCTACACATGTATTACTTTATATCAATTTCCAGTTGACAAGTAGATGTCTCGGGCAAATTAGTACGCAAACTGTAACTTTTTGGTGGTAGTTCTATCCAATTTGCTCCAGAAACCTAATTAGAACAATCCTATATGAGAAATTAGTTCGTAGCTAACAAATTTGCAAAATGATAATATAAGATGAAAACCTTGCAATCAATCATGAATCGTAAAACATAATTGATATTGCTTTCAAATGTCATTTCTCGAAGTTGCCGTTCGTTATATTTAATAGCTCCATCCTCGATGAGGCGTACAAGGTGTTAAGGATTATTTATTATATTTATTTGTTAATGCGAAAAACGGAAGGATTAAATTATAAAGGATATGTCTAGCAGTATTCATAGCTTTCACATCACTAAAAATAATTTTGAGGAACTGACTCTTTTTATTTCCATGATAACCCCATATACTCTCTTTTAAAGTAAGTTCAATTCTTTCGATTGGCTTCTTTGAACCATTATCCATTGCGCACTAAACATATTACTTATTATTATTTGAAGTTTAGAAATAAATAAAAAGTTTTCAAATAGGATTTTATTATACAGTTACCGTGATCTGTTTTTGTAAACTAGATATTTCATTTTCTCTGAAACCAATTGGTGCTGGAATATAAAAATATGGACGAAAACCCGTGACATAACAAAGAACGCTATTTCCAATCTATCAAGGAAAAATCGTTATTAACAGAGACAGGAGACTTAGCAAAGTAGTTCATTTCTGATGTACCTCTGTAATGCCAAACATTCGGATAATTGGTTCTCTTGATACGGGATCGATGCTATCGTCGATTTCAATTTGCTGAAATACTATGGAAACATTAAATATGATATCTGCTGTCGAATGATAGACTATAAATATTTTACTTACTAATAGAGTCACGATTAGAGACGATATTTGGCACACTTGGGCGTGCCCAAACTTGGTGAATTTTATCAGCTATAGCAAACAAAAAATAATTTTAATAAATTAACTTGAATTATTAACGTAAAGGTCGCGTTTTACTTACCATTGGCGCCTTCACTATCTTGCAAAAGAGCCAATTGTTCTTCAAAAGAAGGTAGCGCATTTGCTTTCTTTTTGTTTCGAGAAGAAAAGGTTGACATTTTTTAAAAAAAAAATATATATAATTTTAATATTTTTATTTTTTTGTGAAATGAGACGCGTAAAATACAGTTGCAACAGTTGAATATAATTGGTTGACTAATGTGAACGTTTTATCACTAGTCAGTACAAAGACAACTACTAAAAGGTTAATTTGTCACGGTGTGAGTATAGTTTTAGAGTTAGGGTTAAGCAAAATTAAGGAATTTGGGTTAGGAATTTGGATTAAAAAATTAAACATTTACACTATGATTAAGATCAATACAGTATAGATAAAAATTATATAAAATAAAAACTATACCATACATTAATACATACAATTTGCGGTGTCACGTCAACAGTAAGAAATGAACAGTAAGATCCATCATTATTATTGGCAATGAAACATATACCCTTGCTAGTTCATTACAACATCGCGTAATTTGCAGCAATTGCAAAGGTATTTAATAATATTTATCTCTAGCAACTTTTTATATCATTTTTTTATATCAATTTATTAAAGAACAAATAAATTAACCAAATATTTTCTTTAAAAACATGCTTAATTTTCTATAATAAAAGTTTGATTTAATTTGACAATTTTATTTTTTCTTTTTGAAATTTAATTCCATTAATAGTTAACTTTTTGTTTATAGTATTATTAATTATAAGGATTTTTTTGCAATTGATTTAATTTAAATAATAATAGAATTAAGTAGGGATTGGAATCGATTCTGAAAAAAATCTAGTAAAATCGATTCTCAAAGAATCGCATGTAGACTCTAAAAGCGTGCCTAAACGCTGATCATTTTGCACCTTCACCGGCTGGCCTGTATGCTAAAAATCAGTTTCAATAGCTATTTTCATTTCACTTACAATTACTTTACTGGTGATTATTTTACCAATAGAAATTATATATTCGATTTATTTATTATTTCCCTGATTACTAAATGATTATATTTAGTAATTCTCCAAGTTAAATTATGATTAGAAGTTACTTTAAACTTGTCAAAATAAGGCCGTAACAAAAAACAAAACCTTTTTGTAATGATAGCAAAATTGAAAATCCCGCAACCAATGTGAATATAGAACAAACGATTGATAGAACTTCGAATAGTTTTACTTCAAGTTTTCTATTCAGGCATTCTATTTTATTGTTAATAAAAGATTGGCTATATTTCTTTTTTTTTTATTACTAAATAAAAATTACATAACATTAACTTTTTACCTATTATCAATTAAGTCAGAATTTGTAAAAAAGGGTTGAAACTTTATTGAAAAAAAAATTATTTAAAATATAGAAAGGTAAAATAATTTTACTTTGGAAATCAGATCAATGTCATTTGACATATTCAAAATCTAATAAATTACTAGTATCAAGAATAAAAAGAACCATTTTTGGGATAAATTTCAATTCTCATCTAACACTGATAAATCACTTCTTTCGGCTTTTTTTTTATCAAAGTACCAAGACATTCATTCTCTTATCTCAAAAAAAAACACTTTTTTTTAAATAATTTAATCAAATTATTCAAAAAATTTGCAAAATTAAAATTGTTAAGATTTTACTTTAAAGAATAATAAGAATGATATTACTTGACCTAATTGAAGGATTGGATCATATTATATTAGCAAAAAAAAAAAGCTTGAAATAGTTAATTGGAACAAGCTTTGTTAAACACTCTTGTTCTTCAGTTAGATATTTCATTTGACGACAAATTTCCACATCATCAAGATTCGTCTACGCGACACTGTCTGCCACGTGATCATAAGGCAAATTTTTTTTTTGCTCCGAACTTGCTATGCCCAGTAAAGAATTTTGACTTGTACAATTCATTATAAATTAACCTGTCATGTGTTCCACTTACAGTATTTTATCACACAAAAGACTGATAGATGTGACACTATACTCAGCAGATGTATATGCGTATGTATATATATATATAATGATGTAATTTTATTATTACTTTTTATAATCCATAAGTTTGGGGCTTTTTTTATTTTTTATAGAAGAAAAAAAAAAAAAAAATATTACAAATATAATATTAAAATACAATTATAAATATCTATTTAATTAGACTATTTAATTGTTGTTGTTTTATGTTAAATAAATAGTCTTTATCTTGCGAATGTTGTAATGGTAATTCTGTGCTCATAAAGCTAGTATCCATTGGATCTGCTAAATACTGATCATTAATTAACCTTTCTTCACTTCTAATAATTTCATTATTAACCACATCTAAATTATCTCCGCTACCATCAACACCACTATAACGACTGAATAATTGTACACCTGGCATTTTTAATTCTGTTATAAAATGAAGGAGAATAGGAATTACTTATCACGTTATTAAAATTTAAGACGATAAGAGAAAAACATTTTTTTATACCATCTTCTATGGCGGCTTCCTTTGACATATTTTCTTCCATTTTTGGCCTGTTAACCTGGAATTTCTCTTGAAATGTATCACCAGGGCGTGTTCTTGTCCAAAATCTCGTCGAATGGTCATTTGAACCTGATACCAAAATATGACCTATTGGATGCCAATCAAGTGACCAAATATTTTGATCATGAGCATATTCGATTGATTCAACCAATTCATCTTGTCTGTTAATAAAAAATTAATGAATTAAGTAATAATCCTTATTGGTATTCAAAAATTCCTTAAAATCACCCTATCAAAGGAATAGTATTTACCCAACAATCCAGTTCATCAAACATCCATCCGATCCGCCCGTAGTCAACAATTTCTCATGGAATGGATGCCATGTAATCGCTAATGAATTTAAAGTTGATCAGATATATTATACTTGCAAATTAATAAAAAATGATCATTCATTTACTTACAACACACTTCTTTATTATGCCCACGGAAAGTTTGTAAATCTTTCATCGTTCTAATATCATAAACTTTGACTAATTGATCTCTTGATGCGGTTCCTAACCAATTACCATTTTTATTCCATTGTAAACCAAGAATATTATTCTTATGTCCATGTCTAATTAGATAAATCGTTTAGTCAAGATGTTAATAGAAAAGATTAAAAATTATTTAAACCGCGTGAACTTACAAAGTGGCGACATTCTTTCCGGATTTGGGATCCCAAAATTTTATAAGACTATCCCTGGACCCTGATGCTAATAAAGATTTATATGGATGCCAATCAACAGCTTTTACATCTAAACCATGCCCTTTAAGAATAAAAAAGATTTAATGATTTGAAGCGCCAATCATAAGCCCCAAAAGATTATGAAACAATGTAAATGTAATACGAACCAGTTAAAACATTTTCTTCAATTCCTTCATTAAAATCCCATATTTTAATAGTTCTATCGTCTGAACATGTAGCAAATTTTGTATCGGTTGGCGCAAAACTATAATTGATATTTTGTTTTTCATGACGTAAGGAAAGATTTAAGAAAAAAAAAAATAAAATAAAAAAAATAAAAAGATATTAATATTCAATTCTAAAATTTGTATAGGATTTCTTTATTAATAAATTAAAAAAAAATAAAAAAAAAAAAAAAAAATACATATAAAATTATTTGTTAAAAATAATAATAGTACGCACGATAAATCTCGTATAGCTTCTTTATGACCTTCGATCATCTTCAAATTATTCATATTGGATTGCCAATATTTTATAATACCCTTGTGATCTGCCGTTACCATCCAATTATCGTTATGACTCCACTTCATCGCTCGTACTGCTGATTCATGTGCCTTTATTTTGTTTTTATTATAACATTATCGAATGAATGGGAATTTTTTTTTTTTTACCCAAAAGATCGAAATGATTGATCACAAAGGATAAAGATTATGATAAGGAAAGTAGGGGAACGAAAAAAAAAAAAGAAGACAAATAATCATGGTAAATCAAAATGTATCAAGAGTAAATTGTTTATATATAATTTTACTCGATCATTATAAATAAAAATACAATTGAACAATATAAAGTAGAGAACTATGGAAAAACATATGATGTTTTTAATATCTTTATTTCTTTCCACATTACTCCCTTCATATATTTTATTAAATTCTTATCTTAATAAGCTAACTACAATTAATGAAACTTCTATCGAAGTAAAGATAAATTGTCTCTCAGTGAAGGAAAGTTGAAAGATTACAACGCGAATTCTTCCATAAACTTATGAAATTTCATTGTAGAAAATAAACATGTTATATTTGGGTTAATAATTTTTTTTATTAATTTATTAAAATTTGTAAACAAGGTTACATCATAAGAGAATGAAATTGCGCTAAACTTTCTGCTTTCTTCATTCTTCATAAGCTGAAACTTGATCTCAACCAAGCAGATTTCACGAAAAAGAACACATAAGTAGGAAAAAAAATAATGATAAAAATTTGTAAATACCTGTAAAATAGTCTCAAAGTTAAAAGTTAATCCATTCCATAATGTGAATTCGCCACTTGATAATCCTGTAATTAAACGTCTTCCCTCAGGTGTCCACTATGAAAACATTGATTGATTAAAATTCTTTCATAAATCACGTGAAAGATTCATTAAAAGTTACTACATACCCGAACGACATTAACTGGATATCGATTTTTGTTTGTTGACGTGTGTACATATTTTGTCGCTACTGCATTTACTGGATTATGCAAATACGCTGACGGTGGTAAAAGCTAAATATACCATGCGAAAAAATAATGGTTAATGCGAATCTAATTAAATCAGGTATTATAAACGTAATTACTAAAGAAAATTACATCTATAATAAAATCTGCCTTGGGTCTCAGGAATTTCATATTTCTTTGATCCCGAATCCATGTTCTATCCTAATGTCCATTTAAAAAAAAAATAATAATTTTTTTTTCATTAGATAAATCAGTTAAATTGATCAACCTTTTTAAAAGAATTATTCCTATCAATTTTTCTACTTTACCTGTAAGTATTTTCCAATAGAGCAATTGAAATCTACGGTTCTTCTTTGAATAGCCTTTCTCATTCTTTTACCATCAAAAACTGCTCTTTGTGCATTTACGTTATTACCGTAACCAGGTCCGTGTCTATTTGCGTATTTCCTTGAATAACCACTTCTGATGGTATCTCCCGGAACAGGTGATTGGCTAGTTCTAGCTTCGTTGACAGATCCAACAGTAACAGCTGAATGTATTTGTGGACTATTAACGCCCTCACTACCTATACCATTACCACTTATATCTTCAGTGTCCATTTTTTCTCCTTTCTCTGCAAATGTTTGCGGAGGCGTATTTAGCCCATTTAGAAGTCCAGTATTTGAATCGTTCTGAGCTAACTTAACATCTTCCCATGGCATTGTTTCCGAAGTTGAAACGGTCATTGCAGCCATAAATATAATGTTTATTCAAATTAGTGATTTTAGTATATTTAAAAAAAATTTCCTTTTTTTCTAAGAAAAGTCAACTGCGTGTACTTGTACATTAAAATTTATATAATTCAGCCGGAGATCACGAGATTACATTATTTTTAAGTGATAATTTGTCATCTTGTGAAACTCAAAGAAACGGATAGGTCTTCTTCCTCAGTTTCGTTCGACAAAAATTCGAACGGCGTCATGTGGAAAAAAGCGAAGGCTTTGGTCGAGCCTCTGGAGCGTCTCATAACGACTTTGGGGACTAAAGGACCAAAGTCCAATACAACACATTCTGGTGGAAATACACAAATCACTAACTTTACCAAGCAACCAAAACAAGTGTCTGAAATACCAAAACAAATTGCAGTCAACAATTTTTCAAACTCAAATAAATCATTGGAAAAACCACTACTTAGTAAATTTATATTTGAAAACTTTTCGATTTTTAAAATATTAAGTCCTCAGCCTGCGCCAATTCCTGTCGTATTCTCACAAACACCTCTGCGTCTATGTAAGCCTCAAGGGTTTGGGTTAATTTCTCAACACGCTTTTCTACATCCTGCTGGAACTAGAAATGTAATCGGTCGTGGCGGAACTAGAAACTTTTCTACTATTCAACCTGCCATGTTGAATAACTGCACTGGTAGTGGTGGAACAATACTTGCTCAGTTGAGTTTAAAACCATTTTCGGCATTTTCTAAATCTGGTTCATTATGGTTTCAAAAAGAAGAAGGTTTAGATAATAATAAATTTAATCTTATTAAGAACCAAAAAGCGGAGAGAAAGAAGGAGGTAATGGGAAATAAACTTTTCAACAATAAAGGTATTCTTGAAATAGTCAAGAATTCAAATGTTATTGAAGATGATAAGAACAAACCAAGAGTTGTTCGTAGATCGAGCTTAAAGAAATCATCACAAGAGAATAAAGCTGTAGAAAATGTTCCAGAATTATTTTTCAATAGTAACGAAGATGTTCAAGTTTATATGTCTATCATCCTTAGTTCATCAAATTTCTGGAATCTTGATGACTCAACTTCGTTGTCTAATAGTACAAACAGTATTAATTCTACTACAAGTGTATTATCTTATCTTTTACAACGTAGGAATGATCCCGTTTCTCAAAAACGTAATTCACAATTAAATTCATCTTTCGTTCAACATCTTCAAGAAATTGTGGAAATGCAACATGATCACATGACGGAAGTTATTTCCATATTAGGAGCATTGTTACGTCACGGAGATTTTGAAGTTAAAATTGATGGATGCGAGTTGATTGTAAATTTTCCTCGTGGAGTGCAAAAAATTGAAGTTGAAAATATGTTGCAAAGTTTGGGTATTGATCCAAATAGTCCACATTTTGAACTTGAGGAAATTTTTTATGGTGAAAATATACCACCGATAGAGGAAAATTATGGAGGAATTGATCTGCAATTCCCTGAACCAAATAGTACTTATGTTGATAACTTATCAGTAGGTTCACCTGGCTATGAAATGTTGTCATATTCATCAAGTAATGACAGTAGTCCTGTTCTGTTACCTAGTAGGGGTTCTATGGATTGCACAAGTGAATTTTCATCACCATGTAATACACCTCCTAGACTTGGATCCGAATATATTTCTGGTATCCAAGAATTTCTAAATGCTGTGGATGAAGCTCTTGTTAGAAACACTAATATATTTAATAGGGAAAATGACGAAATTGGGGAAGATTACTATGAAAATTAAACGATCCTTCTCCAAATAATAATAATGAATTTTTTAAACATTAAAATAAAAAACTAGCAATAATAATTTTTTGTATGCCATTGGAAGCTAATTAATCTCATCTTTTTCTTCATAGGTTTGAATAATTTTTCTATTTCAAGTGAGAGTAAATAATTAATAATAAAGGATGAAATTTAAGAATTTATATGTCAGTTCAATTACAGAATTTATAATCAATATGAACATTATACTGTATATCAATTTTTATTTTATCAATATTTTGAATTAGAGTTATCTTTATTTTATTATTATTATTATTACACTGTATATGCATACTATTAAAATATGTATGTACTTTATAGGTTATATATTATTAATAAATTTCAAATATTTTATATATGAAAATTTTTTGACGCAAGCCCCACTTTACTTTAATTTATCAGATAAATACAATTTTCGTAATTAAAGCCTCAGTAAAAAATACTTTTTATTGATGTGGCAGAATTATTTGCGAAAGATTCGATTGTGGCAAAGTTTTTAAAGAATTAAATGCCACATAATCAAATGCCGACAATCATTAATATAAAGGGAGCAGAATGAATTAAATAACAATTCCCCCTTTTTTTTTTTAAAAAAAAAAATAACATTAATTATTATGATGAAAAGTATCAAATTTATAATTATTATAGTAATATTATTTATTAATACTATTATTAAAGTTGAATCTCAACATTTCAATAAAATAGTCGTAAGTTAGTTAATAAAGACGTGTAAAAAAAATAAAATTGAAAAATAATGGGAATTGATTATTATCACGTGAATTTCAATTATTAGGTATTCGGGGACAATAATGTAGATAATGGAAACGAATGGAAACAAAGTAATCAAACTTATCCACCTTCATCAATTTATAAATTTCAAGGGAGATTTAGTAATGGATTAACTTGGGTAGAATATTTATCACAGTTCTTAGGAGCACAAATTGAAAATTATGCATTTGGAGGGGCCACTTCTGATTCCAATTTCGTTCCAGGTATATATCTAAATCTAAATATATGTATATAATTTAATAATATTTACATATTATACATATTATTTATATACTATTTATATTTTTCAGGATTTAGTGGGGAATTTAATAATATATCAATTATTGGTATTAAACAGCAAGTTCAAGAGAAATATTTAACAAATGTTGTACGTAATGGAACGGATTTTAATGAAACTTTATTTATCATAGAGTATCTTGGAAATGATTACGTAAGAGGTTTTTTTTCTCTTCTCATCGTTTTCACTGTTCTTACACTCAAATGCTCTTACTGTTCTCTCTTTTTTTTATGTCAGATAAATGTTCCAACTACTAATCCAATAAAAGTGATCGCAAATCTTTATCAACAATGGGTTTCACTCTCGAATTTAGGAGCCAAACATATATTGATAAATAATTTCTTTGATTTTTCTTTACTTCCCGATAAAACGAAATTATATAAAAATGTGACACAATTAATCGACAGAAAGATTACACTTTTGCATAATGCTGCATTAATCTTAAGGGTGACCGAGTTTAATTTAAAATTTTTAGGGAAGACCAAACTTTATTTATTAGATTTTCAAAATTTATGGATGCGTGTTAGGGATGGGGATGTTAGTAAAAGATTAAGATTAACAAATTTTAATGAAAATTGTGTTGAAAGAATGAATATTAGTGAATACAGAGTTTGTAATGGTAAGTAAAAATTTCAATAAGCTTATGATGAATTAATAATTTAAATTAATTAAATTCAGATCCGGACTCTTATCTATATTGGGACTATATTAACCCGGTGATTAACTTTTAATTAAATCAATGCTAAGTTGCTAACGTAAAAAAAACTGGATATTAATTTTTTGCTTTCATTATATAATAGACGACGAAGATGCATTCATATATTGCTTTCTCGGCGTTTAATACGATAAAAGGTATTTCCAAGTCCATATACGATAAAATTTCAGCGTGTCTTATTCTAATGTACTAATCCTTATCCGTTTTAGCACAAAAACGTATCATCTTTTAACCAATCAGAATTTAAATAAAAAAAAAACCTAAAACCTTTGTTTTATCAATTTTATTCTGAATCCTAAATGAGTATGGGGATTTTACAATTTCAATTCGTTCAATAATTTTCACAAATTTTTAAAAAATTTCTTTATTTAAAAATAAAAATTTTTTTGTTATAATATAAATCAAGTAAAAGAAGAAGATAATGAAAATATAACATAAATAAATATTTACCATGCCAAATCAATTTGTGTTTCAAATAACGATTCTTTTTAAACTATCCTGCTTTTAGGATTTTGTTCAATGATTCTTTTCTTTGTTTGGAAATTCGGTAATTTACCCGATAGGCATTGTGCGTATGTAATATGTACGAATCATGGATGTTCTTGCATATTAAAGTAAGCGCAGTAAAAAAAAAAAAAATTTGTCCCGACATTCCGAAGATTTTATTTATTTATTAAAAATCATAATAAATAAAAATAGTTAAAATTGAGTAATACTGTAGCATATGAAAATATTTAAATATTTATGTTGTATAGGAAAAAAAGGTTTCAAATTTCTATAAAATTTATTGGTTAAACATTAGAAACATTAGAAAAGTATTATCAGACGTGAGGTTTCACAATATTCGGCTATTTTTTTTTTACTAGCCTAATAAGGAAATTCCTGATCAGTCACATGTTTCATTAAATTTAATCATTTTTTCGACATCATTTTTTTTTTATAATATTTATTGGTTTAAATGTTTTACTTTTTTCTAATTCTGGTTAAAAAATTTTGTTAGAAATTAATTGAATTCAATATTGAAATTTTTTTTTTTTATGTATGTATTAAAAAAAAATCAAAGAAAAATCGAGTGTAGATTTCTGAATCTGTTTGGCAAACAAATCATAAATTGGCTTAATCCTTTTTTTATGCAATTAAATGTAATCGTGGTACGTTTATTGTATATAAAGTTAGTACACAGTAAAATGTGCTTAACCATTTTTTGTAGTTTAATTTAAATAAATCACCACACATAAATTATCTTTAATTAAACGTACTGTACATATACATAAATAAAAGATAAAAAATTCGGATAGAAAAACTTTATTATATACATATTTTATATATTATTTTATTTTACCTTTTTTTTTTTCCTCCCCGCCCCTTATTTCAGCTTATCAAACTTCCTTCCTTATTTCATTTCATATAACACCGCTTTCCTTAAAATCCAACAATAGCGTATTTTATAAAAATTATATTTATAATTTAATAAGCATAATGCACCGTTTTCGAAAAAAGCAAGATTTGAAAAAACTAGAACATAATAATAACAACTCCCTCACTACTAAAGAAAGTCAACTCTCGACTAGTACAACTGTTGTTACTGGTGAATTACCTACACTTCTTCCCGCCTCAGACTTTCGTACTTCACTCATCCTTCCCACTTTGACAAAACGGTTCAGTGTATTACGTAGAGGAGAAAAAGCAAACAATCATAATGATACGTCAACGGATATGACAAAAATTATTTCTATTACGCAAGAATCTCCTGATATTCGAACTACTCTTTCACATTCTCAAATTAATAATGAGAAAATCGATAATAATATCACTACCACTAATGAAGTATCAAAAATGAAAGGTAAAGAAAAATTCTTTTTTCATTAGAATTATAATCTTTTTATTTCATCTCATATTTAATTTTCTGATATAGGACGATCACCGTTAAACAACTTGATTGAAATACCAAATGAGGAAGAATCAATGTCAGGAAATTCATCATCCACAATATCCTCAGTTTCATCATCAATTACTCCATCAACATCCGTAAATACTTCGGTATCAACTTTATCAATAAGTAATAATAACATTAATAATGATAAGGATAATAATGATAACAATAATGATCATCATCATCATCATCATAATCAGGAGGTTTTATCAAATGCTAGAATATTTTATGATTCTTCCGTTAGAATTCAAAGTACTACTATTGTCTCAAGTGTAAATAATAACAATGATGATAATTATAATAATAAGAGCGTTACCGAAAATGACAATAAAAATGATAAAATTAATATTATAAATGAAGAAATGAATATGTTACCTGTAAAGAATTTAAAGAGAGTATCCTCAAATGGATTACTAGTAAACCCTATAAGAGATCGACCTAAACCTCCAAGAACACGTCCACCATCATTATTACAAGTTCCACAAGGGTATTCATGGCAAAATGAATTTACTACACTTTCCAAAAATAATAGTATATCTCCATCAAATTTATCCTTATCAAATTTAGTACAAATGCAATCATCATCTTCACCACGACAAATTTCACCTACAAAAACTTCACCACTCGCATTAACACCACGATCAGCAAATTTCAACGATAATGAATCAGATTTATTTCCTCAACCTGCATCACCACGTTCTCCATTAGATAAATTATCAGAAGGATTATATAATCTTCAGATTCAATCATCCTCAAGTCTTTCTCCCAGCTCTCCATTATACAATACACAAAATTTATCACAAACATCTCTTCGCTCGTTCGGAGGATCATCAATCAACGATGAAGATGCAATGGAATCACCAATAAAAAAATCGCCTAGTATTAATTCATTAAGGAATATTGAGGAAAACATTTATAATTCAGATAGAGCATCTACTACATCTACAATAGGATCGTCATTGAAAAGAATTAGAACAACAAAGACCATAAATAGTAATATTAGCAATAATAGTAATAATAGTAATAATAGTAATAATAGTAGTAATAATCATAAGAGTATTAATGGTAACAGTATTATTAGTAATAATGATAGTATTGATAATGAAGGTGATGATGAAGCAGAAAACGAAATTAATAAAAATTCAAATGTAATCGAGATATCGTACCTGAAAAATAGATCCGTAAAGAACGACGAGAAGAATAAATTTAAAATTCAGCCTGAAATTCAACCAGAAATATCGGTTTCGAATATGACCAATATAGCAAGTATGCAAAATAATGTGAATTTACAAAAGAAACCATCTCGTGGAGGTACAGCGCCACCACCGAAACCACAACCACCTCCATTATCCCTCACTGATACACTGATAGCATCTGGTCAATCTGATATTGCTCATCAAGTAATGGCCATGAGAAGAGTTCAAAATGTGATTCCACAACAACAATTGTTACCTCAACATCAGTTCCATTCTAAACAAGGTCCGATGAGGAAATGGTCAAAGAAGAATTTAAAAAATATATCGGGACCACAATTGGTTTCTACTTCATCTAATGTTAAAACGATACCAATAGTACAATTAGTAGGACAACCAGATGATGCTAAACTTCGTAAAAAACGTGAAAGTGAAACCGGTATTGGTAAATCGTTAAGAAGGATAAAAGACGTTTTTACTAGTGATAGTGAATCTACTCGATTTGGGAAGAAACGTACGTCATTGGGTTCTTCTAATGAAAATTTGTCTCGTAAGTTTGTTTCCGATGAGAATTTAAATCAAAAATTTATTAATAATGAAAAAAGAGGCCTTGAATTTGGAAAAAGACGTGCATTTAGCACACGTGAAAAAGATAAGCCCGATGATAAATTGAAACAAGATATAAGGAATAACTTTACCTTCATCATGAATAATGAACAACAGCAACAACAACAACTCAATGGGGATGATGTTTATATTCCAGGTGATAGATTAAGTACTCCGATTAATAATAGTGATAAGTGGACAGGGCAACAACCATTGTATGATATTTATGCACTGAAAAGACATGCGGAAATGGTAACAAGATATAGCAATAGAAAACTTGAAAATCAGTTAACAATTTCTCGTCCATCTTCTCAATCGTCTTCTTTTTCGTTTACTGCTGACATTCCAAATGAATCTGAAAGTGTACCAAGTAGTCCAATAACTCCATTTAGTGATAGTACGAGTACTCCACCTCCAATCTCTCCGAGAAATCCATTACGTCAACCGGATAAAAGTCGTATAAAATATTCTACTGGGAGTCAAAATAGTATTTCCGATACTGGCAGTGATGAAAAGAGAGATTCAAAAGATAGTAAAGCTTCCTCTTCACGTTTGATGTCTATATTTAGTAATCGTAGTAGTAAAAGTAGTAGTAGTAGAAATAGTAAAAATAGTGATATCAATCATTCACAAACAAATAATAATATTGAAGATGAAGAAAGTCAAAATAAAGTAATTCGTCGTACTATCATCATAACTAAACCTTTTCTTCCTCCTTTACCCGAAGATTCTGCTCCTTCCACTCCAATTCTTCCATCTTCAAAGTCTGCCTTAAAAAAGAAAATTAGCCCTGATGATGGAAAGATTCATGTTGCTTCTGATGGTCGTCAATGGTTTCTTTCAAAAGATACATCAAGTAATGATGATGAACTAGATAATTCAATTTTATTAAATATTCCCAAACAAAAAACTTCACTACGTGATCGTCCTCCAACTCCAATACCTTCTCCTAATACAAGAGATACGATGGATTTACCTTATGGTATTCCAATACCACCCATACCATCTCCCCATAGGAATAGTATGGCATCAAAAACCTCAAAACGTACCAGTAAATCCAGTATAGCTTCTTCTTTAAAATCATCATCGAGTAAATTTAATAGAAAATCCATAGGTAATAAAAGTGTTTATAGTACTTATGGTGAAAGTATATATGATTATTATAATTATAGCGATCAAGAAGGTGATGACGAAGGTGATAATAATTCCACTGCTACTAAAATCACAAAGAGGCAACAGTTTGAAACTCAACAACATGTTGAAGTATTAGAAATGTCTGACGGTTCCTACGTATGGCAAGTGGTAAATGGTTTACGTGGTGAAGATATGGAAGATCGTTACAGTTATTATTATGCTGGCGCAAATGTTGATAGTAATAGTAATGATCGTACTTACTCTCAAATATGGCCACAGGATTTTGGTAGATTAAACTATGGCCGTGACCTTGAAGATGATCAACTTTCCCAATTATCTTTTAATGATCAACAACAAAATAATGATAATTTAGATTCTTTTACTGACGATATTCCAAATTCTTTCCAATCATCTGAATATCAGAAACATGGTCAATATTTAACTCCAAATGTAATAACTTCACGTAGTCCAAATAGGATAACTAATGAAAAGTATATTAATTCAACTGCGTCAACAATATCAAATGGTGAGGAAAATTTAATACCAAGGACAAGTGTGTATTTGGCTAAAGGTGTTCCGTTACCAAAATTATTAGAAGAAATGTCAAGAGGTTTTGGAGGTGTTGGTTTGGATGGAGAAGAAAGTCATTATGTGTATGGTGGTGAAGTTGGTGCAGGTGGTACTGGTGTTGTTGGTGAAATGACTGTTGAGGAAAAATTGGATCAGGTTATGAGAGCTCTTGGAGTTGCTGATTCTTATATTAATGAATAACTATTAATTTCATTACAGAAAAAATTTCAAGGATAATTTGCATATTTAATATTTTTTTTTTGCATTTGCTTAAAATAACATGATAGATTTTTTTTCTTTAAAAAAAAATTCTTATTTAAAGAGCTGGATTCTTAAATATCTGTTTTAAGAAAAAAAAAAAAAATGTTTTTATTTATATAATTTCATAACATGGCAATTTATTTTATTTTTATTTTATTTTGTATTATTTTTTTTTTTATAGATTATTTATTTTTTTTTTAAAAAAAAAAAAAAAAATAGAATTGATTGTACTCTTTCATTGTATTATTTTTACCAATTTAAGCACTATATAAAAAAAATATTTATTTTTATGAAAAAAAAATTAATTTATTGATAATTATGCGATATCATTTTTTTTCCTCATAAATATTGTAGTACACAAATAAAAATAAATAAATAATATCGAGGTATATATATATATTCTATACTATCATAACACTATTATAATATAATATTTAATCATCTAACAATGATTTACTTTGCTGTTGAGTTTGTTGTTGATTATAAGAATAAGCAGGATAACTTGTTGCAGGTTGAAAATTCCCTTGTGGATGTTGCATATTAGATTGGTAAGTATTTTGTTGTGTATGAGGTGCTTGTTGAGCTTGAGGATGATTATTGAATCCTTGAGTTTGGGCTCCAGAATATTGTGATAATTGATGTGGAAGATATTGATTTCCTGGCGATGACTGACTAGTATAGTATTGACTTGTCTGATTAGCATAATTATCAAATGATGGTTGGCGATATTGAGTAGGCAATTGCTGTGGCTGTGGAGTTGGAGGCAACGATGTCAAATTTGTCGTCGGTTGTGATGATTGTTGAGAGTATTGGAAGTTCGCTGATGAGTAAGAAGGCTGCATTGGTTGTGGAGGTGTTTGAGGAGGTGTTTGCATAACGTATGTGCTTGACGGTCTCGAGTATGATTGTTGAGAAGGTTGTTGACCATGTTGCTGATAAGTTTGAAATTGAGAAGCTTGTGGTTGTGGTGGTTGTGGTTGCAACGGTAGTTGTGGTAGCTGGTGTGGTGTTAGCTGTTGTGGTGGTAGATGATGATGTAGTGGTTGTTGCGGCGGCGGTGGTTGTTGATGTAGCTGTTGTTGCTGTGGTTGTTGATATAGCTGTTGCTGCTGTGGTTGTTGATATAGCTGTTGTTGCTGTGGTTGTTGATATAGCTGTTGTTGCTGTGGTTGTTGCGGCTGTTGTTGAGGTGGTTGTTGTGGTGGTAACTGTTGTGGTGGTGGTTGCTGTAACTGTTGTTGTGGTGGTGGTTGTTGTAACTGTTGTTGTGGTGGTGGTTGTTGTAACTGTTGTTGTGGTTGTAATTGTTGTTGTGGCTGTATCTGCTGCGATATTTGTTGAGGCGGTAGTTGCAGTGGTCTTGTATACTGACCGTGAGTATGTAAAATTGATGGTGATTGTTGTGGGAGCTGCTGTAATTGAGAGATTGATGCAGGTTGATGTGAATTAAACATATTATTCTGTTGTGACTGATATTCAGAAGGTATAGGAGGTATAGGTGGGCCTTGTGATTTTGGAGAGGAAGAGTCTGTCATATATATTGATGAAATAGACCTTTGTGAAGAACCCAGACCTACTAAAGCAGGTGGTGCAGATGGTTTTGGAGGAGCTATAGGAACATAAGGTGCTGAAGCATTAGGGTAAGAGTCTTTTCGGATAGGTGATGGTGTACTCGGTACATAAGGTTGGGATGTAGTATTGTAGAAATTGGTAGCATTAGATTTAGTCTGTGATATTGTTGATAAACTTGAAGTATTTAAATTTCTATTGTCAATTGGTAAAGTATTATTGATTGACAATTTATTTGCTTCTTCTGTCAGTTGAGCCATAGAATCATAACTATTTATTGCTTGATTAGAAGATGGCGTGTTTGGCGATATGAGTTTATTTATTTGATCTTTAACTCTTTGCTGTTCTTGAGTTTGAATAGATTGTAATAATTCATTACGTTCTTTTTGACGAGCTATTGTATATTGATGTATATTCTTGGAAAGATTTTCAATAAGATCATTCAAATCAGCATAAAATTGAATTCCCTTCCTATAATTTTATCATTATTATATAAGTCTTAATTAAATAACAAAACAAAAATATCATGACTAATAAGTAAGAGTTTACCTCAAGCCTTCTTTAACCTCAAGGTAACCATCTTTTGCTTTTCTCAACCGATCACAGACATCTCTTCTTCCTTGTTCAGCATAATCCCATCGTGTTTGTAATTTCTTTGCGTCATCATTTTCCATTAAGCTTTTATAATTAGTTGTCAGATCTTGTAATAAAACTTGTTGATGATGAATACTGGCGGTTATACGATTACGATATGGAGAGAATTTTTCAAGCTCAGTTGCAAAAAGTTGTGGTTCAATATTTTGTGACTTCTTATTTAGGATTAAAAGATGGGATATATCATCTTGATGTGTCTATATAATAATAATAATAAAAAAAAAAAAATAATAACTATAAATACATATTAATTTTTTATCAATATAATTAATGATGATAATAGTTTTTTTAACCTTTTCTTTTAAATCATTTAATGTATCCATTCGTTCTTTTCTAACTTTATTTAAAGTACTTAAACATTCTTCGACTTTATGTAATTTAGTACTAATATCTTCCTCAGGTTTCGACGTATCTACATCTAACAAACTTTCCGCGTTGCTCACTCTCCTACCTCCTGCAAATGTATCATTATTAACATTTACAGAGAGTGCTAATGCTTCTGCAAATATTTTTTCTAAATCATCACTATTTTCGCCTTTTTGTAAAATCATAATATCATTAAAATAATGATTGTATCTTTGAAGCAGATGCTGATCGGAATTTGCGGCTTTTTCAAGTGTACTACTATGATTAAGAAAGTCTTGTCGATAAGAAGTAATAGGTGAAGTCTGTGTCCATAAATCACCATGTTTTGCCTAATTATTAAGTAATAATTGTTATTTATAATAACTTTCGGAATAGGGGGAATTGAATTATTATACAAAAAATTTTTACCTTCATAATGTCGTAATCTCGATGATCATTTTCTAATGTTTTAGAAATTTCATCTAAAATTTCCTTCGCTCTACTTTTTAAACCATTTAAATTTGTTTGTAAATCTTTAATTGTACCACTTTGTTCTTCTTCTGTTTTTATCAATTGAGCCCACTGTTTAACTTCAAGACTGGGTGATGCCAATTCATTCAAATATCGAGATTCATCATTATTACTAGTCTTAAATTTTCCAAGAATTTTTGGTAATTTCATATATTCTAAAGCAGCTTCTAATTCGCCATTAGAAATATCACATCTCTCAGTTTCACTACGAACTATTTTAGCCTTTTCTTCTGAATATAACGATGCGGATTCATGAACCGACAATGGAATAAGTCGATGGAAAATATCTTGTCCAATAACTTTTTGAATCTCATTATTTCCATATAATTCTTGTATTGGCATTTGTTTAACTGCATTCAACTTATCTATAGGCGGAATTACACTTTCTTGAGGTACAATTTCATGGTACACAATATCATTATCCTTTGTAGCGGAATTTTTTTTCTCCGTAATCAGTGCAAGATTTGACTTTATAAGTTCTTGTAATGAAGTTGCAGCATCTGGAGGGAGAGTTTGAGTTACAGTCGGCGAAAAGGATGATACAAAACTGTTGGAAAGTTTATTTGCATCTTTAGCCAAAGTCTCCGCAATGGTGAGACGACCAACACATTCCCCATATTTACCCTCCCCTTCACAAGCCAAAGATTTTTGATATTGTGCAATAGATGAAAGATATTTTTGTTTTATCTGAAGCAAAGTCAAAATAATTTGGGTTACTGCAATTTCTGATATAAATTAAATTTTGTAATATTTTGATATATTTTATGCTGTACCTGACAAATCGTCAGCCAACTCCTGTCAAATACGCTACGACCTACAAGATCACCCATATTTTCAACAACATTTCCGTAAGACCAACCAGCCTGAGCGGCTAATTTAGCTATCAAAGCAGGTTTATTTTTTACTAAACTTTGCTCTAAGAAACATTCTTGAGCCTGTGTAAGCATTAGTTGTGAAAGCAACTTCACAGTATCACGACTTAAATCAGTTGAAGGAGCGTGCAAAAAGTTATCATTTATATAAGTATACATTCCAGCAGAAGCTTGGAAAAAATTGAAAGCGCGTTTTAAACCTTCAGATTCAGATCGATTTTGAGAAGCAGCAATTGCAGATAAGACAGAAGCAATATTGAAAATTGTGCTTGCTTTTTCATATGCAAGTGAAAACTGAGAAGTAGATTTAAGAGTAAAAGCGTCGTACCTAAAATAATTTCATATAATTCCAAAATATAAATCATCAAAAAATCAAAAAATTCACTTGTAAAAAAATTTCATTATAATTGAAAATTACTTAATACCATGTGAAGGAAACTCTAATATGGTTTTCATCAACAGGGAACCTTAAATCAAGTAACTCTAACTGGCCATAATATCGATATAATAAATCTCTTCCAGTTAGATCCTTACCAGCACCTCTCATATCTTGTCTTAGACGGTGAATTGAATTAACTTCGTCTGCATATTTTTCTGGATCCTCTTGATATGTTGTTTGAATATATCTCTTAAGAGGACTTGCCCAATCAACTTCGTCTGTCCTTTTTGTTGGAACATGAATTGTTGGACTTTGGTTCATATTTCGATTATCAATCTAAATAAAATATTTAAATAATTATGAAAGGTGGAGAACCGCAGTGAACTACGGCGTAGCAACCGAGCCGACCTTATCAAAGGCAAAGAAACACGTGATACTGACTGATACTTAGATAAATATAGATCACGTAGATCAGGTGAACACAATTCTCTTCATTACCCATCGAGAAAAAAGTAGATATAATACAATGACTGAAACAAAACCACCAACCTCAAATGCTGGTGAAGACGTCCTTCAGTTTCTTGAAACATTAGATAACTATTCTCAAACAACTGCTACTAACCCAGAAGGAGGACAACCACCTGCTGATACTCAATCAGTTCTTGATTTTCTTGACCAGTTTAACGCTCAAAATAATAGTTCGTCTAAAGGAGGAGATAATCAAAGTAGTTTGGCAGAACAACCGGAACAGCCACCACAACCACTTCCACAACAACAAAAACAAAACCAACAACAAATATCAAGTGAAACTCAAGAACAAAAACAAGAGGGAGCTTGGTCTTGGGGAGGTCTATTAGCGTCAGCTTCTACAGCTTACAAGACTGCAAGTACTGTTGTTGATTCTTCTGTTAAAGAAGCATTAGCTACAGTTGAAAATGTACGCACAAATGAAGGAACTAAGAAATTTGAAGAAAAGTTCCGCGGAATTCTAAATAAGGAAGCAATTGGAAAAATAGGTTCATCAATCATATCATTTAATGATTTGTCGTTTATTTATAATCATTATTATTAGAATTATAATTTAACATTCTTTATTGTTATTTTAAAGGAACTGATCTAAGAAATCTAGGATTAAGTACTCTTACAACTGTAGTCAATGCTGTAGTGCCTCCAATTTCACAATATGAGATAGTGGAAGTATGGTTAACACATGATATGGTAGGATATGTTGGACTAGAATCCCTTGTGTATACAGCATTCATGAAAATAATGGAACAAGTTGAGGGTGGAGATATTGTAGTAAGAAAAGGCAATGAATCAATAAAGTATGATTCAGAAGATGAAATGCACAGAGAATTAAATGTTTGTGAAGGTTTTATTGAAGCTGGTGGAATTGCAAAGGTAATTAAAAGATTTTTATATCTTAATTTTATCTAATTATATTATAATTGATTTGTAAGAATTAACAATTTTTAGGCTAATATTGAACAAATGATCAAGAAACATTATAAACCACCTCCTTCAATAAGTGAAAAAATCAAAGAACAAGATCAACAAGAGTTATTAAGAGATATTCCAACAACAACTTGTCCCGTTTTCATGGCAATTCAACCCACAAAAGCAAATCCTTGCTCTTTACCAACAAATAGCGAAACATCAACGGATTCTGAACAATACCTATTTTACGTTATTGTTCTCACTGATCCAACTCATAAACTAACCTTTAAGACTGTTTCACAAGCATTACCTGTTAACTGGCTAGATATTCCCAATGAAGATAATGAATGGGTTGAGTTAAAGATGGTTCAAGCGATAAAATTAGCTGTTAAAACAATTGCTCAAGAATATGTTTGGCATCGCATGACAGCCAGTGAAGAACGTCAACAAGAGAGTCAACCATTAGAGGAAAAACAAGAATAAAAAATCTATTTTACTTTGACTTAATTGTAATTATATATTATATATGTAAAATATTTATTAATTATTAAATAATTTAAAAACAAAAAAAAAAAAAAAAAATATTTAATATTATTATAATCATAAATAAAAATAATGAATACCCTTTTACATACTAAAAGTACATCACAGAATATTGAATACAGACAGGATATTAATTATATTATCCACGTCTCATTAGTTACATTAGATATTGGTATGAGTTCAAATAATATTGTTGTTGAATATTTATAATGACAAGAACAAGATTATAGTAAGTTTGAAGAATTTTTCGCATGCGAAAATTTCCATAAAATCATTTCATCTTTGGAACTAAATGAAGAAAGTGATATATTTCAATAAATAATATTAAAAAAATAAATTTAAGAAATCATTTAAATACCTTTCCAATTGTTCAAGGTCATTCGATAATTCATCAACGAGAGATTCCGTTTTATCGTATTGTTCTAACAAAGTTTTCAGATCTATATTTGCGATCATGTCTTTATCGTTACTTTAAAAAGAATTTATAATATTAATCAATAAAGTCAATATAAATTAAATAAATTTAAATCAAATTGTTATCCGTACCTTACATCTATATCCATGACGTCTTCATCCTTACCTACTGGACCGCGCTCATCTAATATCATTAGTAATTTTTGAAAATTGGAACCACTATTAATTTTTACCTTGATTACGCGTATTATCTAATATACTCCAAGGAAATCCATTTTGTTGCTTTAAATCATTTATCTTTTTACAAAGTTCCTGGATTTCTTGTATCGCTTTATTTGCTATAATATTTAAGATCATATGTTAATAAATCAAATTTCTTATGTAAAAATAACGTATAAATTTACCTTCATCATTTGCTTTATCAAGAGCTTTATCATCATCATCAATCACGTGTCGTAATGAATTATAGATTTCACGTATTGAACCAAATGAATGAGTAATACTTTCTGTTATAATCTCATATACATTTCTGATAATTGACAAATATATCAATAAAGTTCAATTAAATAAGATCAATATATTTAAAATAATTTTAATAATTTAAATTACGAACAATAAATTTTCTTCAAGGGCATTGTTTCTTTTCGTGATATGTTCCTTATATAATAAAGTAGATTTCCGAACATCGATTGCCTTTTTCAATCTAACTTAAATCATGGTAAATTTATTTGAATCAGATCACTCAAAATGGTTATCAATAATTAACCTTGATATTTCATTTCGATATTGCTCTGATTTTTGTTGCATCAAATATAGACGATCATGACATCTCAGATCTTCCTGAGAACTCGATTCATTTTTTTGTTGAGGGATGACTTTTTGATTCAATTCATTATTTTGTGTTGAAGAACCTGTGAAAAGAATAAGTGTCAAAAGGAATAATTCTAAAAAGTTCAGTATAATATATTCGTCTTTATATAAAACTCAAACAAATTATTAAGAAAAAGGAGCAAATACGCGATATAAATTTTGGTTGGAATGAACTAATAAGACTAGCAAGGGTAGACCTTTTTTCCAAGTACAAATCGGGTTCCATAATAGAGAATCGTGTAAAGAAATATAGTTGAATCAGATTCGAATTTAAACATTGAAAATGATTTATCAATCTGGTGTAACAAGGATGAGCTTATAATTCATATGAAATGATTAAATAGTTCGAAAAATTTTTTTATTCCTTTTAACATTTTAATACGTTAAGAGGAGTTAAATAATTCAAACATGTGGAAAAAAGTTGTTATAACAGGATTAGTTGGAGTGGGTGGATTTACACTCTACAAAACTTCTCTTGATTATTCAAAAAAAAAATCATTATCATCATTAACACCAGAAAAATTTATTCCTTTAACTGTTAGTAAGATAACACCATATAATCATAATACAAGTATATTTCGATTAAATTTTCAAAAACCATTAAAAGAACCAGCTCCAATTGCTTCTTGTGTGCTTGTTAAAGATGATTCCTCACAAATAGTGAGACCATATACACCAATTAGTCTTGTTAATGAATTAAACCATATTGATTTAATGGTAAAAAGATATGATAATGGACATATGTCTAAATTTATTCATAGTTTAAAAGTTGGTGATAAAATTGACGTTAAAGGTCCTATTGTTACTTTACCTTATACGGCGAATATGAAAAAACACATTGGAATGGTTGAAAAATAACATATATTATACATATTTTTTTTTTATCACTACTTTGATAAACTAATAATTTTTTTTAACATAGATTTGTGGTGGAACAGGAATAACTCCAATGTATGTATTTAAAAAATCTTGGATTCTTTATTAGACAACATTCTAATTGTTTACACTTTTAAAAAACGTAGGCATCAATTAATCGATTGTATACTTCGAAATCCAGAAGATAAAACAAAAATATATTTAGTTTATGCGAATATAACAAAAGAAGATATTCTTCTTCATGAAGAATTGGAACAATTATCGAAAGAAAATCCAGAACAGTTTAAAATTTATTATACACTTGATAATCCACCAAAAGAAAATTGGACGCAAGGTACTGGATTTGTAAGTCAGGAAATGGTAAAGGAAAATATCCCTGCTCCAAGTGATGATGTTCTTGTATTAGTTTGTGGACCGGGAGGGTATGACATATTTTTTTCCGTTAATAAATTTATTATTATTATTATGATATGTTCTTACTCGTAAAAAATTTTGTATTTTATTATAGGATGATGCGTCATATTAGTGGACCAAAAGCACGTGATAGGTCTCAAGGATCTGTTGAAGGTATATTGAAAGAACTTGGATATGCTCAAAATCAAGTGCATAAATTTTAATATGGAAATACTGTATAACAAATTTGGTTACCCTTTTCTATAATTTTTGAAATTCATTATTATTTAGTTTATCTAGTATTATTGTTTACATATGTTTATATAAGTATTTTGTATTTAATCCTTTCTTTATCCATTGAATTTATATAATAAAACAAATATTGTAAAAACTTGTAATTGTGAGGATTAAGACGCTGAAAAACTATAATATTAATATATTGTTTATTCAGAAGTACCAAGAATGTCAATAAAATAATATATCCGGTAGTTTTGATTTTAACAATAAACAAAGTTATATAACATCATTTTTATTTCATTTATTTATTTATTTTTTTGATTAAAAATGATAACATTATTGAATTTCTTAAACTTAATTAGAAAATTAAAATATACGGTAATAGTTATTCACATTGTATGTAATCTTTAGAATATAATTTTGACCTAGTTTTCTGGTATTTGGCCAAATTTTGGTTATTGATCAACCTTCGGATTAAAAAAAATAAACAAAAAACCCCTAACTGCTAATATAATCAATTGATATAATACAAGTATATATATATATATATCTTTTACGATAATAAAAGTTAATACATATATTCGGCTCTTAATTATATAGTCAATTCTTCACTCTATAGTCGGGTCATTGAAAAAAAAATCAAAATATTCGGTATAATATTATTTGATATACAATTATTTCATTTTTGGCCTGAATTATTATTATTCGAAGAATTCAACAGTATAATAAAAATTCGTTATAATATAATATTTATAATAATAAATATGACTTTGGTGATTTATATACCATGTTGAAGATCCACGTTATATCAAATAATTATTCGTTAAATAAAAATTCGGTTTATGGCAAGACAGATTGTACGATACATAAATAAATAAATTGGTTTCTTTCCAAAACTGCAGGGGCAATAATGTTTTGATCCATTGATCTGCAAGGAGAAAAAAAAGTTAATTTAATTGCAGAAGTTCTTTCTTTTCGTTTAACAACGTAAATACTTAATTCAAAATATTTTTCTTACAATAATATAAAAAATAAAAATTTTTAAAATATCTTCTGCAAATAATTTAATTCTACATAAGGTAATTGTTTTCGTTTTCAAAGATACAATAATTTGATTGATCATTATAATTTATTTAATAATAACATTAGAGAGTGAATCAATTATAATATTTATTGAAATTGATTGGATTGATAATACGTTGTTGAAACATTAAATATAACAAACTATATATTTGTTTATACTTTGTATTATAGTTAAAGAATAATATTTTCGAGAGACATCTTATTTAATTGTGCAACATGACGTGCTGAATTATCTGCAACTATAAATTGTTTTGATTACCAAGTTTATAGAAACACGAAAATTGAATTAAAAATACTTACACTCTGATTTGACGACATCAATAATCGAATTTGTTGAACTTGTAGGTACGATATAATTCATTTCTTTTTCTTGCATATCTGTAAAATTTGATGTCAAATTGGAACCATCCATATTGCGGGAATGAATAGAATTTGAGATTATGGTGGAATCGATTATATCCTCCATATTTATTACATTCTTCACATTTTTCGTGAATATTAATGATTTTATTTGGTTAATAAAACAAAATGCAATGTAAAAGATTACATCTTACTTGAGATCGTTCATATACATGCTCAAATGAATAACGATGTTCAGATGATTCCTTTGTAATTTCATTAGAAAATAATTGATTCAAAGAATTAATTTGTATATATTTATCTTGTGGAATTCGATCAACAAGAGTGGTAAAAGAATCATTTATTTGAGATAAAATGAAAGTTGATTGTTTAGAAATTTCTTCCTTAATGAAATTTTGATATTTTTCTCTATTTGCTTCCACTAAATAATTTTAATTAGTAGAATAAAGATTATTGGAAAAGTAAAAATCATTATATATATTAATTACATGAGCGCGCAAATATCTCTTCAATACGTTTTTCCAAAGCTTCCTCATGCATATTAATTTGATTAGTCATAGTTTCTCGAAAAGTATTTAATTCCTCTTTAATATTCATTATATAATCATGATGTTGATTATGTAATGTTGTGAAATGTTTAAGAATATTATCAATTCTTGTCAATAATTTATTATAATCAACAATACTAGGAGCTAGAACGCAATCGAATAATTTGGACAAATTGAAATCATCAGCAGGTTTAATTTGATGATTACATGAAGTACAAATATTCTTATCAACTCGCTCTTTGTTCTGTAATTCAGCAATATTCGGTTGAGACAAGTAATTTGACAAAAAATTAGAATGTGCCAAGAGATCATCCATCGAACTAGGACGTTGTTTATCGAACGATGGCTTTTTATAAAATAAAATTTTAAAAATTTGGGGGTTTTCATATTTTTTTTTTCTTTTATTTACATACTGTAATTACATTAACTACCTGATATGATTCTTGTGAATTAACATGAAAACAATGAGGAAACATTTTTGTAAGTTTTACTTGGAACTATTCCAATCAAAGTTTAGTTGTAGTTCTCTTTCGGTTTAACGTACCTTTTAAAGGTAAAAAATTTTTGGAGTTATGATCGACAGCGCACATATAAGTTTTGCTATTTATTAAGTCTAGACGCGTTTTTTTTAAACTAATATTATAATGACGCGTTAAGAGTTATTTATGATAAACATTATTAGAAGTTAAAAATATTATACATATACACATTTCTTTTTTTATTCCATGTGAAAACGCTTTAACAAGTTAGTATAGAATATCACAAATTAAAATTTTTCATTCTTTCATTTTACTTAGGGCGGTCTCGCATTTTTAATAGGCATGAAAATTTAAAATGTGATTAACGAATAAATGGATAAAACGTATTAACACAATTGAAATAACTTGTAATGGTTTCCAAATTGGTAAATTCGGGAAGTTCTAATAAAGGCAGGTAAATCTTCTAACTAAATTTTTTTGATCTCCAAAACGCGAAGATCAAAATCAATTCAAAAAAGTATAAAGTATATTAAAATAGAATATGAAATAATTTCATTCATGACTAATAAAATATGAATACTAACTAACCTAATGAGTGAGATTAATTTTGTTTATTTGATGACCAAACATAATGTTGGTCAAAGACTGCGGATCCTAATCAGCAAAAAAAAAAAATTGGATAGGTAACATTTAAACAATAAATATATATTTATTTAGATAAATTAAACCATTTTTATGATTTTTTGATATAGGATCGATTATTATTTCATTGTGTTTTTATTGTGTATATGTGTAATAATATAACATCTCAATCTCATTTATAATGAAATTTTTTTTTATTTAATATGAATTTGGTAAGTAAAAAATTTGCCAATCAGTTTTTTGATCAATGTATATATATGTATATATATATGTATATAGATATATATATATATATATTAGTAGATAACTGTACGTGGGAAAAATCAATCAATCAGTCAATGATATCATAAAAGATAAATTTGGCGAATAATCTAAATAATGATTATAATGGATGGAGACAATTCATCACGTCAGCTATCACGCCCATTTAATAATACTGTTTACTGTTGTTATACATATATACTGTATAAATTAACAAATGAAACTTGAATTGGATAAATAAATTTGACACAATATATTATTTTTTTGGCTTATGTGGGGAAAGTATGAAATATTTTTTAAATTACATATGAATATGAGATCAATATGTTTGTAGATTTATTCAATTATGGTTATATGGATTATCATTCTGTGTAAACGAATAAAGAAAAGTAAAAAAGGCGCAAAAAGAAAAACGCATATAACCGAACACAATACACAACATATGATGCATTCAACAGGCTTATAAGACGTAATATCAATGAGACGATTAAAAGTCGATTTCGTCATTTTCCTTTCATTTTATGTACCATGTGGTTATTTTTTTGCCAAGCTTCACCAAATCAAAAATAATTTTTTTTTTAAAACAATTGTGAGAGAAAATAAAAAAAAATGTTCTAGAATGAAAGAAATATATATAAATAAATATATATAATAACCTCTTTTTTAGCCAAATTAGAAAGATAATGAGAATGAGAATTTTTTTTTTTATCATGCACTTTTTTTTTTTTTTTTCTTTTCTTTATTATTTTCCAAATTTAGTTATAAAAAATAAAATAAAATAAGGTCTATTTTAAAAGAACCAGTCATTTTTAATAAAAATGCGTTGTGAAAGCGTTGTAAAAAAGTGAGAATGTATGTGTGTAATCGAATACAAAAAAAAATTAAAATAATAAAAAAAAATATATATATATAATAGACAAACAAAGCTGTATGATATTATGATTTATTATCCAAAAAGTAATATGAAAAAAGTAATATGACAAAATAGTGATGAGCGAATTATCCAAACTCGTAAAAATGGATTGGAGGGAAATGTAACAATTGGATAAAAAGATTCCTTCACTAAATCCAAATAAAGAAATAACAATTCCAACTTTGGAATTCTGCAAAAAACATTTTAAAAATGATTAATAATTACAAATTATGTATAATATTTATTTATGTATGCTATGTATGGCTCATGTATGCGACGTTCAAATGATCTTCTACAATGTTTTAATTAACTTCATTTTAACACTCGATTCATTATGATTGATTGACAATCAATATAATCAATTGAAACCCGCAGTTCTTAATTATAATGTTGTGTCAATTAAGACTTTATATGTCTCATTCCGTGTGAATCTTTCTTTTTCATGTTGTGTATACGAGATAAATTTTTGTGCTATGCTTTATTATGATTTTAAATGATTATTAGATAAATAAAGTATAAAGTATAAGTATATAGACCTTCTATTCTTATTTCTATTTTTGTGTTTATCGTTTATCAAAAATTTCACCACATGATCATCGGAATTTATTTTTTTATTTTTTTTATTTTTTTTTTATTTTACTCCAATTTTCTTTCTACAACTTTCTAGTTTTCGAGTAGAAAATCTCTTCCTTATCTGAATTTCCAAGACAGAATTCTTTTTTTCCCTCTTTTTTTTTTTTTTTTTTTTTTTTTTTTTTTTTTTTTTTCTTAAAAAAATAAAAAAATGAAACCTAATCTGGAACTAATCTGGAACTTTAAAATAAATTATGTAAAAATTATCATGCAATTCCTAAAATGTTACACCCTGCGGAAAGCTGTCCGTTTGGTTCGAATAAAAAGAACGATCCCACCATTCATCTTTTTAAAGTACAAATTTGCTTTGTCCCATTAAATATTCCCATGTATTAAACACGTTCTGTTTTGTCTCGTCTTTTTTAAATAATAATTTTTGATTTATTAGTATATCATACATAAATTACCACAAATGTAAAAATTGCATGTTTCAATTATTCTTTTTTCTTATTTTCTTTTTTATCATCCATCATGTGGTAAAGAAAGGAAAATGTCACAAGTTCATCAATTATTACGTTGTACGATATGACAATAATATGTAAATTAAAACAATCCCAAAAAAAATGAAAATTATTCTTTTTTTACCACCCAATTTTTGGTAACGTAATTTGTTCAAAATGTTGTTCTTTACTGCTTGTTATCTGTTACCAGTTAATGATAATGTGACTCAAAATATATATATATATGTATAAATTATATTATATTATATTATTATTATTATTTATTTATTATTATTTACTATAATAATTTTCTATTCTATAAATTGACAGTGGGTCTGACCATATTTTTTTAAAAAAAAAAAATTGTCCCACTGAAATTTTTTTTTTAAACCCCTTTTATTTAGTTGATTTTTTTGGTAATCTCCTGTTACTAACCTCGTTGACTTTCAAATTTACTTACTTTATTTATTTGTATATCCTGTACGTCACACCCCCATAATTACCTAAAAAAAAAAATTTTTTTTTTCTCACCAAAAAAAAAAAAAAATTTTTTTTTTTTTTTTTTTTTTTTTATTTAAATATATATTTACTTATTTAACAATTTAAAATATTTTGACCCTTCTTTTCCTTCTCTACCTAATTTTTTTTTAATTTTTCTTTTTTTTTTTTTCCTCTCTTAGTCCGAAGTAAAAAAAAAATTTAAATTTTTTTTTTTAAAAGAATAAATAAATAAAGTATATTATTATTATTATTATTCTTCTTCCTTTACCTTTTAAACAAAAAATCATATCTTTTTTTTTAATTTTTGTCGCGTATCATTTTTAATAATGACCGAAACAACCACCATACCAGTCAAAGAAGATAATATCACTCCTGTTGACCCCGAAAAGAAGCCTGAGGTTAAACAAGAACCTGAAGCTATTCAACCTGAAAATGAAGTTTCTGATTCTAAACCCGAAGAAAAAGTTAAAGAAATTAAACCCATTAATAATGGTTACTTGCTTAAATCTTCTAAATTACTTGTGATGAAACATTGGAGTAGAAGCTACTTCGAATTTGGAAGTGAAGGTCAGCCTATTTCTTTACCCAATCTTAAGACTTATCACAGGAAAAATGTAAAAAGAGGTATACCAAAACCTTCCGCTGCTGGAAATACTTCTTCTAAAGATGATGAACCTTCAAAAGTTGTTGAATCTACAAAAGTTGAAGAATCTAAAAAAACTGATGAATCTGCAAAAGTTGATGAATCTCCAAAAGTTGAAGAATCAAAAAAAGCTGATGAACCTCCAAAAGCTGATGAACCTCCAAAAGCTGAAGAATCTACTTCAGCTGATGTTGTTGAAGAAGTTAAAGTTGATGATAAACCAAAGGAAATTGAGAAAGAAGAGAGTGGTAAAAAACAGGTCGATGATAAAAAATCACCGGAAACCAAAGATGAAAAACCCAAAGATGAAGTAACTGTAACACCTTACGTTAAGAAAGTATTCGAAAACATTGCTCATGCTTCTCAGACCGGTGAAGGTCTTCTATTCTATTTCAAATCTGATACTCAGAAAAATATTCCTCATGGTATTATTAATTTGAAAGATGTAAAAGAAGTTATAGCACTTAAAAGTGAACACGTTGGAAAACAATTTGCTTTCAAAATCGAAACAGAATATCGTACTTTTGAACTTGCTGCTGAAAATGAGGAGGATCGTGAGAGTTGGATAAAAACTATCAAGGAAAAATCTAATAAAGCTAAAGAGTCATCTGTTGTAGCAGTTGATGAATCTAAGTTTAATGAAACTTATGAAAAACTTAGTAAGTTTATTTTATCTTTACATTTTTATAATGCACACTAAAAAAATGTAAGTGTAAGTACATAAACTAATTTTTAACATTGTTCCTTTACAGCTAAAGGAACAGCTTTTACTGGTGAAGCATCCAGACATGCTGGTGAACTTTCTGATGAACCATTTTCTGGAGATGAAGAAACTGCTGATAAATCAAGATCTACTGAGTCCAACAAACGTAAATCTTTCCTTCCTTTCGCTTTTGGAAGAAAGACTTCGACAACTGAACCTATTGCTTCTATAACCGAAAATACTGAGGATGTTGCTACTGAAAATACTACGGAAGAAACCGAAGAGAGCAAAACTGGTGAACCCAAATCTCCTCCAAAGGCTAGTAAATTCCTTTCCTTTTTTAATAAAAGACCAGAATCAACTCAATCAACTCCCAAAGCTGATGATGATAAAGCAAAAACTGCTGATGAAACTACTAATGCTGAAACCAGTAATGCTGCTGCTGCTACTAATGGTGCAGAACATCCTGAAGTTGAGAAGAAGAAATTTAATGTTTCTGACTACTTCCTTAAGAAGACAACAAGCAAAGAAACTCCAAAGGATGATAATAAGGAGGTAGCGTCTAATGTTGAACAAGGTGAACAGTCTGAAAGTAAACCTGAAACTACTGAAACTCCTGCTGATGAAACAACTCAGCATAAGGAAGGTAGTAGTTTCTTTAAAAACATCTTCAAAAAACCAATTGGAGAAACTAGTGAAAGTAAGTTATTATCCTTCATTAGAAAAAGGAGTTAATTTGTATAGGTATTTAAATGTTCACTCACGTGTACTTATAATTATATATATTTTTTTTTTTAAAAAAAAAAATTCTAATAGCCAAAGCAGAGACAACTGAACCTTCTGCTGATGTTACAACTACTGAAGTCAAAAATGATGGAAATAAAGAAACTGAGGAAACAACTGATACCCATGATGCAGAAGATAAAGATAAAACTGAAGATAAAGCTGAACCTTCCCTTGTTCGCAGAGTGACCACCAAGATTTTTGGTGCGAAAAGAGCTAAATCGCCAAAAGCCGATGAAAAAAAATCAGAATCCATTTCTCGAGATTTAGTTGATGAAACTGAAGAAAAAAAAGAAGAAACTGAAGAAACAAAACCCACTGAAAATGCCGATGCTACAGCACAAACTTCTGATCAGACTGCTGATCAGACTACTGAACAGACTGCTGAGCAAAATGCTGAACAAACCGCAGGACCAGAAAGTTCCACCGAAACTGAAAACAAAAAGAAAGAAAAAAGCGGTTTATTTAATTTTGGCAGAAGGTTAGTTTGTTTCTCTTTTCCTTGCTTCCTTGCTTAATAATGTAAAATTTTTTTTTAATCATTTTCTTTATTTACGACTTTTAATAGAAAAAGTGGTGGTGTTAAGAAAGAAAATTCAGAATCACAAGAAAAAGCAGAAACAGATGGAGAAGCTGTTGCATCAGCCACCGAAGCGACAGATGTAGAAGAACCAAAGGAAGAAAAGGCTGAAAAGATCGAAAAGTCTGGTCAAAAAGCAGTTTTCCCTGATGAAAAAAGGACAAAAAAGAGTGGAAACCTTCTAAAACAAACTGGTTTTATATCTAAAAGTTTTGAACAACGTTATTTTGTGCTCACTGATGATAAAAAGTTATATTATTATAGAACCAGTAATGAAAATGATGCATCAACTCAGAAATCAATTGATATTCTTAAAGTCAAAATAGTTGATGGAAATAAATTTGACCTCGAAACAAAGTCAAGAACATATAAATTAGGTGCTGAATCTGAAGAAGATCGTGAATCATGGATCCAAGTATTTAAAGAGTTGGGGTTTGAAGTAGTTGAATCTCATGAATCAACATCCGAAAGTAAAGAAACACCCAAAAAACTTGATGATGTAGTACCATCTGGTAGTGGAAATGAAAATGATATTGAAAAATCTGTTAAAGATGCCGCTGATAAATCTGCTGATACTGCTGATGCTAAAGTAACTGAAGCTCAAGAGATAACGACTCAAACCGCCAAGGTTGAAGAATCTACAGAGGAAATAACCACTGTTACAGAAACAACAGAAATAAAAACATCGTCATAAAAAAAAGTAAAAATTTAATAATCGTAATAATTCATAGATGATTTTTCTATTCGTTAAGAATTTCATCACCTCATTAATAACGGCCAATGCAGTATTTAAAACCTTAATCAATTAACTCGTAATTTCCCCTTACCTTTTATTATTTTTATACATCATAAATTTGTTGTATTGTTTTATTTTTTTTTTTCAAACTAATATGTATAACTAACTATATCTAAATTTTTCAAAAATATTTTCTTTTTCCTTTTTTTTATTATGCAAAAAAATACACAAAAAATTCATTTTCTTTTTTACATTACTTTTATTCCGCCTTATCATTATTTCTATTATCATTATTATTTACATTTTGTCTATAGTAGAAAGAAAGATGGCATCATTTTGGTATTATTGCTACGTTATTGAAAAGTAAAAAAAAAAAAATTTTTATAATATATCAATAAATAGGATTATTAATTATTTTTTTTAATTTCATTAATTTCATTAATCTCTTTAATTCATTATAATTATTGAATATTAAAAACAAAAATTTTATTAAATTTTTTTTTAATATTATTAAAAGCAAAAAAAAATTTGGCTGTTATAATAAAAATGGAAAATTTTAAAGGTTATAATTCTTATAATTCTTTTTTTTTGGTAATAATAAAACGGAACAGGTTATTTTAATTTATTCTATTGACAAATATTCACAAAATAAAAGATTTCATAGTGAACGTTATATTAATACAAAAAAAAAGTTTCTTTTAATGTTAATTTTTAATTTTAAAGCCTTAAAAATTCTATATATAATTATTATCCATTAGTAAAATTTAAACCAATGAATTATTTAATATTATTTCTAATTTTTCATTCTCTTTTGTAAGGATTTGAAATTATTATAATTTCTTTATCTAATAACAGTTCTATTGGCATTTTATAATACAGTTTTATAAATTTAATTCCTTATACAAATAATTTTATTATTATTATTCAATTATCATATTAAAGTAAAATATCAATTCTAGTTTTATGTTTAAAGTGATTTGTAAATAATATATCTAATGATTTTATGTAATATTTATTATAACAAATATAAATTTATAACATATATTTACAGTAAAATTTCTAGAAATTTACTATAGATTTTATTAGTAAGTTTATTATAATAAATAAGATTGATTGGTAAGTAAATTGGAAAAATAAAAAAAAAGTTCAATTTATTATAACAAACTTTACTATAATGAGTATTAAATACTAATATCTACCCACTCTAATTAAATAAAAAATAAATAAAATACAAATTTTTCTATATACTGTAATTTTATAAAAATATCAATTAATTCATACATATATGCCAATTTCTGGAATTTGGTTTTTACATCAAAAAAAACCAACTTTATTATGTAAGTACAAATTACCAGGTGTACAAAATAATAAATCAATATCAGCTGATGTAAATAAATTTAATTATCATATGATTTTTTGTATTTTTTTAATTTGACCAACAAAATTTAAAAAATTGGAATAAATTATTGTGATAAAATAAATAACATGACATATATGTAAGTTAGACAGATGAATTTATATTCATTTGAAAAGAAAACAAAAACCTATCTAATGAATCTAAAAGCACATGAATTGAATCACTAGTTGCTGAGTAAATATGTTCAACATATTTATTTTTAATTTTTAACTTTGATCATTGGTATTTCCGCATCTAGTGATTCAATCTGAATGATCTTTAATTACTAAGATAGAATATATTTCCACCTTTCAAATAAATATAAAATTATTTGATTAGCATACATGAATGCTAAGATATTAACGAACATGTCAATTGCATAAAACCTAATATAAAAATTTTAAAATTTACATTTCTTACCTAAAAATGTTTTTTACAAAAGATCTTGAATACTTGTTACCTTATTTAAAGGTAATAATTTGTTATTTATGGTTTTAATTGAATAAAACTATTAAAATAAATATCAAAAGGTAGTAGATAATTAGTATAAAATTGGTTTAATAAAAAATAAAAAAAAACTTTTAAAATCCTATATTATAGTTTATATTTTTATTTAATATACTATATTTAGGGAAAAACTAAAGCTAAAAGAACAAATAAAAAATAATTTTCTTATAAATAGAAAATATTTATTTATTTTTTCTTTTACTTACTGTTTAAAAATAACTACTAGGATCCAAAAATATATATATAGGGGTCAGGTGATGAAAAAAATTTTTTACTATTAGCTGTATGCATTTTTTCAGGGTTGGAATTATGATAATGTCAGTCAGTTACTATAGTAGGAAATAAAATTCTGACTGGCATTATCAAGAATTATCTAAAAAAGAAAAGATTTTTATGATTTTTTTAGTTCAAAATACGCAAACTCAAACCTGACCTTTTTATATATATTTTTGGGTTCTAACCACTTTATGTATTTATAAACTTTTTTAACTCATTTAATAATTGAAAAAAGAAGCAGCCATTATTGTTATTTTTAAATATAATTTTAAAGAAATTTTTTATTTTCTAATAAATTTGGATCATATGGAATCTTTGCAATAGAAAGGGGGGAAACTACTAGAAAAAAAATTTTTTAAGTTAATATTAAATCTGAACTTTTTATAACTAATAGAACATATTTAGCATATAAATATAAATTTAATTTTTTCTGGTAGTTTCCCTCCTTTCTATTGCAAAGGTCCCATATAAATATGTAACACATATTTAATTTAAGTTTGTATAACATAATTCTTGTAAAATCTTAATTTTAGCTAATTTCACAAATCGGTAGATATGATATTTAAAATATTAAAATATTTATAATTAAATATTTTATTTTTATTTTTATTTTTTTTTTTCACAATGCATTTACAAATTAATTAATATAGATATAAGTAATCTAATATATTGAGTAAAAATAAAAACTAAGCTATACTAATTTTCAGAATTTGTAAACCATCTGTCATCAATTAATTAATTCCATCTGTGCACTGTTGATTAGCTTGTTTTCCTGCGCAAGTAAATCATGTAGTAAGACAGATTTTCTTAGAAATATGCTCCTTGCGGTCTATGGAAAATTAAATATTTTATAAATAATGCAATGCAATAAAAAGATATATACAATAATAATAAAATAAAATACTATAAATACTTATTTAAAAATATTATACTTTAAAAAAATAAATCTTACAATTTATTAAGAATTTGCATAAAAATATAAAGTTAATTATAAATTTAAGATTACGTTTTCAATTTTAAAATTCTTTAGTTAAAAGTATATTAATTAATATAATTTTTGTATTTTTTTATATAAAAATATTGAATAACCAAAATTATATCAGAAATTACAATTTTTTAAAAAATTAGTTTTAAATAGTAATATTAATATTTAATAATTAAAAAAAAAGTAAAATATAACTTATTAAAACCATCTTATTAACATAATTTTAATATATAAAATTCAGTATAAATATTAATAAAGTTACAATTTAATAAATATTTGATAATTTATTAATTATAAAATCTTATTCAGTAATTAAATTTTAATGAATTTAATTTCTCTTATGGTGACAAATCAAATAGTAATAAAACCATCATTCTAAATTCAATATTAACAAAGATTAATGTATTTATTTATATAATAATTATTAATCATTAAGAAACAGAAACCGTTAAAAATCTGAAGTAAAAAATTTTGTGCCATCTTATATTTAGTGTGCAGTTGTATATATTTTAAAATACATATTTCTATGAAATCTAAGGGTTATTATTTCTACAAAAATTTTTATTTATTTATCTTTTTTAAAAAAAATGAATACTAATCATTTCATACATAAAATTTTTTTTTCACTATCTCCCAATTATATATGTTTATGTCTAATGTTGTTTAAATATAAATCATGTAATTTACAAGCAGTTTAAAAAATTTTATTGATTAATTTATATACCTGTGCACATTTTTTTTATTACAGTAAATCAAAATTAGCTAAACAAAACAATAATGAAAATAAATTATTACGTCTTTCCAATTTACCTTTAAAGTCTGGTATGTACAAGAAACCCAGAATTCCTATTAATAAGAAATGAAAAAAATCAAATAAAACAAACACCCTCTTCCAAATTTACCTTTAAAGTCTGACATGTATAAGAAACCTGCCATCCCTATTTACTAGAAAAAACATAAGAAATGAAATGTTAAAAATATTTCTTTAAAATCAAAAATTTATCTTTAAAGTCCGATATGTACAAGAAACCTGACATCTCTAGAAAAAAATTATAATAAGACATTAGAAACATTTTGTGAAATCAAACAAATAAATAAAAAAAAGACTTCACTTTTAAAAGTCTGGTGTGTACAAAAAACTGGCATCCCTAAAAAAATTAAGAAATAAAATATTAGAAACGTTTCTTTAAGTCAAACAAATAAAAAAAATCCTTCTCCCCAATTTACTTTAAAATCCAGTATGTGCAAGAAACCCAGCATCCCTAGAAAAAAAAAATAAGAATAAAATGTCAGAAATATTTTTTGGTTAAACAAAAAATAAAAAAAGACTTTACCTTTAAAAGTCTAGTATGTATGAAAAAAACCTAGCATCCCTAAAAAAAATAAGGAATGAAACGTTAGAAACGTTTCTTTAAAGTTAAACAAATAAAAAAAGGCTTTATCTTTAAAAGGTCAGTGTGTACAAAACCTGGCGCCCTAGAAAAAAAAATAATAATAAAATGTTAAATCTGTTTATCTGATTGTTACAAATTTATTTTTACACTTGTTTATCTTGATGTAGCATAAAATTTCAATGACGCGTCTATGCAAACCAATCAAAAATGATGTGGCGTGATAAACAAAAAGACTTACGTGACTGATCGATTTTTTAACCTAATTTCTAAAAGTATAATATCTTACGCATTCACTCTGGACAATAAAATTTTATTTAATGATCAGATTCCAATAAATTTTATATCATTTGATTTCTCTTATTGATAAATTAAATGGCAATAAAGTCATTTTTTCAGTTTTAATATTAATAGAAATTGATAATTTAAAAAAAAAAATATTTTATATTTATGTATATAATAATTATTGACTGTAAAACCTTAACTAGTACAGTCAACTCTTTATATAGTCACACATTTGGGACAGTCTATATTTGGTAATTATAAAGAGATGTGACTATATAAAAAATTTCATATAGTATATATAAATCATAATTCTGGTCAAAAATTAACATAATTTTGATCAGAATTATACTTAAATAATGTATTGATCATAATTCCATTAATATTGACTGTAAAAAGATGATCGTACTATCATTCGATTTATCTTGATGAGATGAACTGAATCTAATGATATAAAATACATTGAAATCCAATTACTAGATCAATTTCTGAAATTAAAAATTATTAAATAGTTTTTGAGTAATTACTCCAACAATATTGATCATAAAGAGATGATCTTACCACCATTCGATTTGTCATAATGAGATGAATCTAATGATATAAAATACATTGAAATCCAATCACTAGATCAATTTGCAAAATTAAAAATTATTAAATAGTTTTTGAGTAATAATTCCGTCAATATTGATCATAGAGAGATGATCTTACCACCATTCAATTTGTCATAATGAGACGAATCTAACGATATAAAATTCACCAAAATCTAATCACTAGATTAATTTTTGAAATTAAAAGTTATTAAGCGGTTTTAGAGTAATATCTCTGTCAATATCAAACATAGAGAGATGATCTTACTACCATTAGATTTGTCTTCATGAGATGAATCTAATGGTATAAAATTTATCAAAATCTGATTACTGGATCAGAAGTTATTCTTAATTTTGTGTTTTATAAATTTAATTATGAAATTGTGAATTTATATATGTAAATTATTTCTAAAACTAGTCTGATTAGTTTCAATATTAGTCATGAACTGATTTACCAATCAAAATAAATAACTTTACTGCATCATTATGTATTAGTGTGAATAATTAAGCTGTATATTTCAACAAATAGTCATGGTGTCCTTCTAACGTTCCCCATGAGGCCATCAGTGTTGGCCTTTTGGACTATTGGACTTTTAGACCATTGGACTATTGGACTACTGGACTTAGTCCATTCCAATTCCATTAAAATTTGGACTATTGGACTATAGGCTT